>JAMKCH010008940.1:0-35629 GCA_023653785.1 Ophioderma brevispina
AATTTAAACTTTAATAATCATTTGGATACTATAACCAAATACAATACAGATGTATCATACATTTAATAGGTTTTAAAGAACTAAACAATGCAACCATAATTGGCTCCCATCCAGTAAATGTTTGCATTTTCACGAACAAAAATGCCACATAAGATGTCAAATTGTCAAATCCTATTCCTCATACCTCCATATACACTTTTTAATAGAATTCGTTGATGTACAGCTTACTATATATATCTCTAGGTTTTAAGAGTATCTGTTAAAAAGCCAGCTATATTGGCTGCCATCTTGAATATCAGAATGTCCGATTACAGAGAAATGCAAATAAGTGTTTCTATTGACCAAATACATATATCCATAATTGTAAAGCATTAAAACATACGTCTACACTCGGAACAAGCCTCTACACTCTACACTGCAAAATGTGGATAACACTTGACATGTCTGGTTGCGTTCGAAATGCAGTCTAGAGGTTGTTTAAATAACCACTTAAGATTGTGATCAATGGTAACAGATTTTTGGACACCTGCGATAACATGTTTTATGTGCTTTATATTGATCCTGCATATTCATAAATATGTATACTGATGTATACTGTAGAGGAGTTAAGATCATTTAATATTTCCGAGCGCATATTTGACTTTTTGAGCAGCCATATTGGATTTTTGAGGCAATGTAATGACCAAAATTACATTTTAACACTTCATCGTGCATAACAACACCGTAGACCAGCAAAAATTGTCTCTATCAAATACTTAAGTATTTTTTTTAGTGCTTTTTGGCATGAGCACCATCTTGGATTTTCACAAAAATGGCACTGCAACCAAACTTTTGCACAACCCTTAAAAATATTGTCTTAGGGTCCTAATAAACTAAAAACTAAATCGATATAAAAGTCTGAAACTATTCATTTCCCCTCCTTCAGGCTGTTAGCACAATGTCCACCTGACTATGACAATTTGGTGGGTTTTCGAGGTTAGAATTCCACGTATGGGCGAGCTTGGGAAACCCGTTCGAAGTATACTTTGTTACAGAAGGTACATTTAACTTTCATACACCGTTTCCTCTTCTCAAGAGTCGAAGTGATCGGACACATTTTCATTTATTTTTCACAAAGATTTTTTAACAATTACGGGTCCCAAATCACCCAAAATGCAAGCTTATGTTCTACAGTCGACTCCACAAAGGAAGACGGAGTTGGATGGGATTTTCGTTTCGTATTTTCTGAACAAAATCTCTCTATTTGGTTAACACACCTTGCCCAACCAAGACTTTTTTACTCCTTGTAACCACACGAACAATTTGAGCTATAATAAATGTATTTGGCCATTATTAAAAAAATTAAATTTACCCCTGTGAAACTTTACCCCCCTCTGTGGAAATTGCCGACACTTTCCAGAGGGACACGTGGGCTAAAAACCTTCTAAAATGTACTTTGAAGTAAAATCATAGTCAAACTTACTAGCCAAAGAATTAGTCACGAATTGAGGATTGCTGAAATACCAACAGGAGTGCCACAAATCAAAGAAAGTTTTGGGCCCTATATATATTAATACCTGGCTCGTAAGATTCTCCGCAAATGTCTGTTAAGGTTGACACAATGCAAGAGGTTACGACAGCAAAAGACATCGCTGTTATGATGCTTTTAATAAAGCGTTTCCATTAATTTCGGTGATGCCTATGATCCCGGAATACTTTTCTTGCCAGATTCTCTATTCTAATGGTGGTATTCCTTTCGCTTTTCTCAATCATGTTGATGAAGTGCTCAATTGGGTTGGGGGGACCTGATACTAATAAATCTACTGAGTCAGATGACATTCTTCCCATCTTTCTAAATCTTGTAGGGTTGTAACTGGCACCCTTCCTTTGTGATTGTTCAAACTTGTGTTATTACCAAAGGTGAATCCAAAATCTTGGAAATTAGCGACTGTGTTCCTATTTAAGAGCTTGGGACAAAGGACTCTCCTCAAGCTATAGTCCTGGGTCTTAATTTTATCTTGTGTAAAACTCTATGGAAAAGGTGGTTGCTTCTCGTTTAATGCTCTACATTGAGGAGAATAAAGTCCTTGATGATAACCAGTTTGGTTTCAGAAAAGGTTCGAAATCTGAGCAGTGGTATCCAAATTTCTTTTCCCCATACTGTCAGGCAAAACTCTGGATGACGCAACTGTAATCTCGTTGATACGGTTTTCTTGAATTTAGCTCGCTTTGATAAGGTAAACCATAATATTTAATTAGTAAACTTCATCGTTTGGGTATAGAGGACCTCTCCTAATTGGATTCAGAACTTCCCCGTGGAAAGAAAAACAGAGGGTCATTTCACGCCAACATTCACATTCTGCGTGATTTTACAGTTACAGTTTTCCGAGAAAATCGCCAATTCAAAATTACACGCGGACATTCATGTCTACGGTTGTTAGAACGAAGCATAAAAGAAACATCTACCTATCAACTGTTTGAAGGAAAAAACATTTAGTAAAGTCAATATAACCATATATCAACTTAGACTGCAATAAAATTAAAAATTTAATCTTAATTGGCTACAGTTAAATAAGTCTGTATGTGAAATCACAAATAATGTATATTGCAAAATAGACGCATAATCCACCGTAATTTGCAATGTACGTAAAACTCATAACTATGTGACAAGCTTGTTTATCGACCCTAATGATGGGAAATACGTTCAAAATAGATCTGTATGTGAAATCGTTTATTTTGGGTCCGCAAAATAAAACGCTATATCAAACACGTGTAAGTAAATGCATGAGTGATTTTAAAAGAACGACAGTATGTGAATTCGGGAAATGATGATTTTGAGGAAAATGACAAAAATCTGTAATTATAAAACTTAATTAAATTAGGCTCACTAACATTTTGAAATTTGTGCGATGGCAAAGAACTCGATTGAACTAAGTCCCAAAGTAGGGCGAGAATTCGCAAAAAATAAACATGTGAAATTTACTGCCAAGTAGGTGTGGGGCGAGGATTTATAAAGGGAAATTTTCTGGGACTGGACATCTGTTACTTATGGGGTTTCCGAAAGGATCGGTATTAGGGCCTATTCTTCTTTTATTTGTTTAAGACATCAATGCTTTCTTTCTTTTATCTAGTTCAATTTGATGATGTTACATATTGGTGAGGCATATAAAGAATTCTGGTGATTGTGCAAGTCTGCAAAGTGATCTTGATAAAATCTTCCTTGGATATCCAAACCAGATTCACTTACTGCATCAAATGTGATGTTAGCACTTCTCTAGATCTAGAACTTGTACAAAGCTGAGCTATACTCTAGGGGGGGAAACTCTTTAGTTGTTGAGATTTCAACACTCCTGGTGTTTCTTTATCTTCCAATCGGTCATTTCTTCTCACATTGATTAAAACATGGTTGTAACCAAATTCACGTCTTAATTGATTTTTCATCACGATGACTAAACCATGCGCTTTCTGCTTTGAGTTAATTTGTACAAAGCTCTAGCTCTTCATTACTTGCATTGTTTAATGGCAGGCGGTTTGGGCTCTATACAACACCTGTTACATTCAAAGGGCTGGAAATGCAAAGAAAAATTACACGTGATCTAATTTACAGGAAAACTTCGGTTGGTAATAATAATTTATAGCATTTAGTTTAAATGTCGGACTTGTTTAAATTTCAATGGTTACAACTTTGTTTCAAGCTTCTCAGTGGTATGGGCCCCATCTTCCTTTCCTGGAGTTCCTTTCAAAAAGTATATTAATGAAAATATATTCTCTTTTGAATACTGTCGTTGTTGCTTCCCTAGGCTAATACGGAAGTATTCATGTTGTTAATTAGTAACACGTTCCTTTTACAATCAAAAACATGTGTAAGCTGGCCATTTTTGAAGAAGAATTAAACGCGGTAGGTGCTGTATGTATCATCATTTGCTGTATGATTTTATGTTATGTTGTCGTGTGGGTGTGTCTGCGTGCGCTGTGCGTGTAGGGGCCTGGTGTATTGTGATGATTTTGTTTTGGTTTTGCTGGAAGAATTGCCACGACTTGTGTTGGGGCCCATTTTTTTACTGAGGTTCTCCCGTAAGCATGCATTGTTGTTTTGTTTGTATGTAATAAATAATAAATGAGTAGAGGGTCCATCCTAACTACTAAGGTTGTCATCAAACCTTAGATGACGTGGGATATGAACGAACTCCTAAATAAAGGATCTATGATATTCCTGCTCCTGCTATAGGGGCATTGCCGTAAGTGTAGTTAATCACTACAGCTTCACGATATGCCACCATTACAATAAACTAGACCAGTTATTACCTTATTAAACAGCCGGTTGCCAGGGGAACGTGAGTTATGTATCTTATGTTGGTTGTCTTCTTCTGGCAACACAAATTGCAATATTGACTACAAGTGTTGGCACAGGGCCAATTTTAATCAAAACAACAGATTTGTTTAACAGCGTCAATGAAGAGAAATATTATTTTTAGTGCACAAATCTAGACAATCCTTACTCCCGCCAATTCAAAGCTATAAAACCAACTATAAGACCTTGACTCATGCATCATATGGGGTGTACAAAATAGTGTTCAAAGTCACCTCTGGCAGGGGACAGTTTGTATATGCAACGTAATAGGATTCGGTGTCCCGGTAATCGTCCAAACATATTCACGGGGGCTTATAAAGCGGGGGAATCAAATCTTGTATCATTGGCATGTGTCTGTGCACAGTGATTTGTTTTTGTTTGGACCGATTGCTGGGGCAACGAATCTTAATACATGGCACTTCTACAGAGAATGTGCTGGGTGGGGTTCGCTTGAAGAAAGGCTTAAATCTACTTATATCAGGATTTGTTATCAATATAGCAGATGTTAGGGGTCGGTTACTGAGAAGAAAACTAATGTCAACAATGAGATGTTCCTGTACCTTTTGTAAGAGGGTTAATATTTTAATCGCATCTTTCCCTGGCCAAAATCATCCGGACATAAAGTCGTCCTTAAAGGTAATCTACTCAAGAGGTGTAAACGATTTGTAGTGCTCAAATCAACTGTAATTGATATGGGGAAAATGATGGCCCCGTACAGGGCCGTACGAAGGACTTATTCGGAGGGGGTGAGAGTCGGAGGAATTCGAAAATTGGACTTTTTTGGTAAAATGGTCCGTTTAAGCTATCAGTGTGATCACCTCCGATCGAACACGACCTTTAATACAAAAATTGACTTAGGTAGTGCTATTCGACCCTCTGAACAATCGAGTAAAGTTTCAGAAACCAATCTGAACACTTCCATATAGGTACCTATTGCAATATCCATAAACATAATTAGATAATAGACCAGCCGAGTACAGCGTGATACCTTATGCCACAGATTTGTATGTATAACACATAGATAGCAAACGACCAGTCACAAGCCGTGCGGAACAATCTTTTCCACGCAGTGCGTACTATTTCCATAGCGTGGTGTGGTGTACCAATTTATTCATATCATTCCCTGATGACATAGCGTGGTGTGTACCAATTTATTCATTATTCACGCATTTTGAATTAGAACGACGTACGTTTCCAGGCCAACCGGTTACGGCGCATGCGCGTACGCGTGCGAGTTTCGAATGGATACCGTTAATGATATTATAATTTTCAAAACACGGTTACGGTGGCCGCTATCTCAAACGGGGGGTACGGCATCTCGTTCAATAATAGCTATGCCTTATGCTTATGCATACACAAGGCAGGGTTGCAACGTTATCAGCTCAAATTAGGCAGGCAGACGCCGAAAAGTCGCCCAACTCGCCGGAAAATGGCCAAAAAGTCAAAATTGAAGTTAGGGAAAAAATTTAAACCATACTTTTTTGCGTTAATATCATTTGGGACTCGATCTATTTCACTGACAACAATTCGAAAACAATTAAATGTCTCAAAATTGAGCAGAGGATGGGTTTGACGCTACGCCGAGGCAGAGATTAGGAAGCATCTTAACCACAGACAAGCGAGGGATTTGTTGGCGAGCTCGGGGGTTTTCATTCAATATAAATTCACGGAATAAAGCCAGACCTCAGCACGTATTTAATATAATACATACATGTAAACATAGACACGATCAACATCATGCCTTTATGATGGTTATTAAAGATTGATGCTTTGATACATGCAAGTTAAACAACCACCGAAAGCACATTTCGCTTCGGGAGGCGCTTCACTCTCTTCTTCCTTTTTATTGATTTTGCCCATTGTCATCAGTCAGACATGGCTGCACAATGAACCTACGGGCGGTTGTTCTAATTGATTTTATGCCTTATTTGTAGCAGAACTAATTGTGCTGTAAAACAAACTTAAAAGCATTTCAAATCATATTCTATCCTACTTTTTACAATATCGACTAAGGATGTGAAAAGTAGCTCAAAGTCGAGACGAATTTGCTGTGGCATTTGCCAGTTCGCTGGGGAGATGGAGAGTAGCAAACGTCACCCCAGTTGGGCTACCCGCGCTTGGGCCGTGCGTACGTTTATGCATAGTCCTTATCACCGGAGCTAACGAGCGCGCGGTATTTGGCTGAGAGAACTATGTGATGGGTAGTGTTGACATCATCATAATTATAGTTGTCATCCGCGCGTGGAAAGCTATGTTTAGGATTTACTATGTTTATTTGTGGGAGTGTATGATTTAAATCGCCAGGGTTCCCTTCAATTCCTAACGGGTGTCAAGGTTTGGGGAAAAAAACTTGGATTGTGGTTGCATTTAAAAAATTATGCGAGTCGCGCAGTGACAAAAAACACACCCGTTTCAATTAACGTGAAAATAAGATGGTTTTACTCGAATGATAAATGTAAAGAACAATTTCGTATTTTAGAAGCTAGGGGAGGTTCCAAATCTGCCATTTGTTTGCGGTTTCTGGGTTGTTTCCTCTTAGTCTTTGAATGTCAAATAAATGATAAATTAAAGAAGAATATGAAGTACGGTACATCTCGGAGATGGTTTTTCAAAATATGCATTTATCCGGAGGTTCTATTTTTTTTCTTTCTCAGTACAAATCTGGAATATTCAAAAAGTATTTGGTGATAATTAGACAGTCTGGCACTGGACAGTGATAGCCCTGGAAAGCGTACTGTCATCTCTGGTTGATATTCGATGCGACATGGTTTGTTCTGTGAAGTTTGTTCCCGTGTAAAGGTTGCTTTTTGCCTTCAAACATTTTTACCATCCATCTGTGTTAAGTTCAATACAACCCAATGGCCAATTATACGGTATCACACGTTATTAAGTTCCATCAACAATCTTATAATTGAAATAGAACGCATCAATGCTTAAACATTGAATTTTTTCGCGGTGTTTGTGTTAGTTATTTGCATTATCCTTCCTAGATAGACGGTTTTATCTTTGATAGGAAAACACTGTTTGTATACCAGTGAAGTGATCACTTAAACATTATCACGACACCATATAAAGGAATTGCTCCATACCCTTAATTTCAGGATAGTCGTGCTAGTATAACGTATGCAACAGGGTGCATGAGGGATAGATTGTTAACAAAATGACCCAAATTATCACTGATCAATTTAAATATTAAGATAACGTTTAGCATACAGCACAGAAGCAGCTTTCTGGCCATCTCTTTATTCCTCACTGTAACACAATTATGGGAAAAGGTGCTTCCATACAAGGGACGTGTCACATGAAATAATTTACAGGATATAAGAAATTAAGAGCCCTTGGCGTTGACACACAAAATGAAACACTAAAAAGGATTTAAAAGTATGATGTACCCTAAAATATTGATTCGCGATATATACATATATTGTCAGACCGAGCACTTTATATCTGTTTTATTCTGTATATAGGTAATTGTGTTATGCAGGGCCCTACTATAAATAAACTGTTGTGTAGGCTCACCCTTTGAAAGATGGTTAATAAATAAATAAAATAAATAAAATAAATGATTCAAACAAAAATCCAAATGCACATAAGAGGAATGCGCTTTGGCCCATCTTGTGACAAAATGATAAAAATCCAATCACGCATACCAAAACGAACCTGTTTTAAATCATCATCTGGGGGCTACAACAAGAAAGCCTTGGTTGATGTGTTGGCCAAAGGAGCCCTTACAATGATATAACAAACATTGACATCCTTTTTACGATTTTACGGTGTTGTTTTATCCTGTTCCCTAAAATCAACATTAGACCAATCGGTATATACCCGGCCTTTCCAAGAGACTGTGCATGACGGAATATCAAGAGTATGATACATGTTTGAAGCTGAACTCGCTCAGCTAAAACCAACTCCTAAAGCAAGGAATTTTCGGAGGGGGTCTCCAGGAAAAAGAATCAAAACCTGGCAATACTTAATTGAATTCACCGATATGAGCCAGAAAACAAGCACGAACACATAGTATACAATTAGAAGCTTGAGGGGGATCCAACAGAACCTCACAGCAGGCAATGGTACACCCAACCAAGTTACTTACCAACTGCTTTTAAATGGCAAGTGCAGCAATAAGCCCAAGAAGATCAAAAGACCTTAGATTTTTAGTGGCGCCCTTTCATCGTGGACGAATTGGAATCCGGTATTGCTAACCTTTCAACCAGGAAAAGCAGTAGGCCTTGATAACATCACACTGAGCAGCGGAAAAAAACTTCTGCCCAGTAGCAAATGACTGCCTTCTTTTGCTCTACAATTGATTGCTGCCTTATTCCTACAGGTTTTCCCAAAGAATTGTAGGAACGCACAAAATTCCGTAGCACTCCTAAAAAGCCTGGAAAGATCCATCTATCCCAAGAGCTATAGACCACTGTCACTCCTGCAGCCATACCTACAAGCTATTTGAAAGTCTCCTGCTAAACCGTATCGCGCCTGGAATACGAAAACAGACCGCAGAACAAGCCATTTCTCCGGCGAGGCAATCACCATTAGCCAAGTACTCAACTAACTCAACACATCGAGGATGGTTTCGAGAAGGGTTGGTAACCGGAGTTTGTGTTCTTTTGATCTATCAGCAGCCTACGGTACCTGTTAACCACATATGCCTAACCAGAAGATTTTGGAACTCACCAAGGAATCCGCTTGACTGAGCTAATAAAAAGGATTGCTATCAACAAGATTTTCTTTGTTCGCGAATAAGAGCTGATGGCGTAGGCAAAAGAATGGACTACCACAGGGAGCGTGCTTGCAATCCTCCCTGTCAACAACCCTATAACAACGACAACCCTTGGAGTGCAGAAACCTGTCGTTTATCTATTCAGAATGCGACGATCTTCACAGTCTGAGATACTCCTCCAAGGTCTGGATTACTCACTCCTTACTTCGAGGGCACCACCTATATGCAAATGCTCCACGACCCGGTGTGTTGTTTCCATCTACGCAACCGTCTCTTATAAAACCCAAGAAGACGAAGATTAAAGTATTTTAACGCAATAAATCTTGAACAAAGTCACTGGCACAAGATGAGTTGCTCGCCCACATACCCTTAGGTGCACTTGCTCTTTGTTATACTCATGTGCAAATATGCTTGGCCCTGTATGGGAAAGATAAACCCATGCTAAGAAGCTTGATTCAGCATTAAATGCCTCCTGCCGGCGTATCACGGATTTCTTCGTCCAACACCAACGGAAAACTTATACATCACTAGCACCATACATCCGTCGTTAGCGAGCGACATGCAAGAGCGTAGATTCAAGTAGCTAGTGTGAAGCACCCTATGTCCCGACAAAGACCTGCTGCTACCAACCGCCTTAAATCCAGAGGAGTTTCTTAAGGCAAGTCCCCCTCTTGAATCTGTCTCTAAGGAGTTTAAGAGAGTCGTATTGTGGAAGAAAGACTTGCTATCAACCAATGCAAGTAACATCTATTGGTATTGAAGCTGGTGAGCATCTTCCACTTGGAGTTGACTCCTCATGGCCTGAATTGTGATGCCTCAACATATTGAGAACCAGAACTGGTCGATCTAAGGTTCCCTTGCAGAAGTGGGGCTACCTGGAAGCAGATCAGGACACTACCTGTGGTTGTGGAACAGCACCATTGTTTGAGCTACATGCACAAATAAGGACCTTGCGGAAATTCAGTGAACAGGATACGTTTTTACCCATCTCTGGCCGGATCATATTTGAGAACCACTGTGTTTGGACACAATAAGAAGAATAGCTACAATCAAAAACAATTGGCAAATGACTGTGGTGGGATTATTTTCCTAATAATAAAAGACATACTTTGCAACCAATTGTTTGGAACTGTTGGTGGGTCAGGTTTAATTTGACAAAGGGACGAAATCGTTTCAGTGCGAGAACAATTGGTCATACATTACCCAATGATTATTTACTTAGAGGTGAGCCAATCCCTCGTGTGTGTTCCTTGTTGAATGCGTTGACTATGCATTATACGTAAAACTATTATATCGTCTCAGATTTAAAAAAAATCAAGATACAGGGCATATTCAATGGTAAAGGTCATCGCCGGATAAGGGAGAAGAAAGCCCTCTATAATCATCAAACGTTCTATTTCCACCATCCATGGAGTTGGTTTTTTAAACCTTTTTACAACCACTTTACCAAGTAGGCAATATGTTTTTTAATCCCCAAAATACACTTATATTAAGAAAAAATGAGAAAAGTCTAACAAACTTCATGACTTTTCTCGAAAAACTCGAATCTCGAAAATGAATGCGTCACAGCACAAGGATCTACTTTTGCCCGCTCTAAACTTGGAATATTAAAATTAGATTTGTTTTTCCATTGAGATCATATAAGAAAGACCTAGTTAGTATCCAGAATTGAGATGGAGAGCTCTCACTGCTTAATTACAGAGAAAAGGGCACCAAAGATGGCCATAAAAACCCTCTTGGTAGTATCCATAAAATGTACCTTGACCGAATTTTTAATCGAGGGGTGGGTTTTCCGCAATCTTGGAGTGGCCTGAAATAACACTTCCAAACTCTAGAAAGACTCTCAAATGGGACCTCATTTATAACCTCTAATGTTGTAGTCGAGGAGTTTGCATCTTTTTTTTTTTCCTTCTTGCTTTTATCATGTGTTTTCCTTTTTCGTTTTTGTCTTGTTTTTTTTTTAGTGCATTTATTTTGAGGGACCAAATCATACTCAACCGGCGGCGTTTTTCGGTTGCCCGGTTCCAGGCGGTCATTTAATCCACTCAATCGTCTGAATTCTTGAATCCGATTAAGTCATTCAGCAAACACAATTAATTGAACTGCGCGGAACCGGGCCGAACCGGAAAGCGCCCGCCAGTTGAGTATTGAATTCGTCCCCAATTGTTTTGTGTTAATTATTGTTGTTCTTTGTTTTATTTTCTTTGTTTATTTGTTTGTTTGTCTACATCCAAAGAGTTAGAAAGCTAAACGATTAATCTTTCTGCTAATAGATTCTGAAATGAATCCCTGGTGGTCAGTCGACATGGGTGTTCCTGAATGCGTTGGGAAGGTTTACCTTTATAACAGAGTGGATTGTTGCGGTGAGTTTTATTCTAATACTTTGCAAACGTAAGATATAACATTAGTTTTCGTTTTGTTCATTCAATGATCTATGTGATATTTTAGAGTGAACATCATTCAAATCGATCCAAAGGGTGTACGGCAAGTAACAAGCTGCCGATAATAGCAACGGTATTTTTTTGGGGGTGCGAGACTTCCAAAAAGTGGACTTTTTCCGAAAAAGTGGACCTAACCACCCTGAAATGGTCCTTTTTCCTAATTCACGAAAAACTGATAACAAAGTATTTTATTATTATTATTAGCTATTATTATTCAAGCTTAATACTATGAGTCCTTGTCATTCGCCATTCATATAATACAACGAGAAGTCTATTTTTAGTTTTAATGATGAAATACACTGTTGCTTTTAATGGAATGATTCTTACAGTGTGAGTTATTTATGATTATCTAGGATGTATATCGCCACACTACTTGAATGATCAGTCACTTCCGAACACATCACCATGAACTTAGTCCATTAACCCTTTACGAAATGTGTCCTTAGCCTGAAAAGAAAAGGGAGTATTTGAACAGCAGATTTAAGGATTTTTCACATCAGTCATTTTTACATATAACACATTTTTGGGTGATTTCATGCATCAAAATGTTCAATAGTACTGTTTTAAATATCAATCAGTCACTAACATCATGTATGGCCACCCCTGGCATGAATCATGGCGTCAAGACGTCACGGAATACAGTTCACAAGGTTGTTTATGATGTCAATGGGCAGAGCGTCCCACTCATCGGTCAGACGCTGAGCTAACTCCTGTAGTGTTTTAGGAAGATTTCCCTGTAATTGATGGCTTGCACTAAGGTATCTTATAATGCCCGATAGGGTTCAAATCAGGGGAGCAAGCAGGCCATGATATCTGCTCGACCCCTTTGCCTCACTTCAGCAGCCCTGTGCGGCGTGACATTGTCGTCTTGTAGCCGAAAATTGTTTACCCTTCTTTCATGTGGCAGACAGTGGTTTTCCAGAATATCCAGGTAGACGACGGCGTTCATGTTTCCATCTGGCACCACCAGTGATGATTTTCCTCCATAATGAATACCGGCCCATACCGTCACTGAGCCACCACCACCTTGAGTCGATTCCTGAGTACAGTCATCTCGGTGGTTCTCACCACGTAATCGACGAACCCTTTGTCTTCCGTCTTGATGGTCAATGATGTAGCGGCTCTCGCTAATAAACACAATACAACAGTGTCTGAGCTGTAATCTCCCTAGCCCAGCGAAGTCGATGAACTCTGTGGTGAACGGTTTGGGCGTGGACATTTGGTCATTCGTCTTGCTCGTTAACCATGTTAAATCAATCTCCGATTTACAGTTTGGAGGAAACGTTGATTCCATAGTGTCTTCTCCACAAACGACGAAGACGGCTCGTTGGCATTTTCAGGGTTCTACGACAGAGATTAAACAGTCGGTCGGTCATCCTGAAGATTTTTGTGGCCTCAAATGACCCACCTCTAGATGATGCCTGGGGATTTTTCAAACCGTACTCTGCGATATCGCGAGGAAATTAGCGACTCTGGCTTGGTTTGTACCCTTTCCCTGTCGGAGGTGCCAAGTACTCTTCCGGCCGTATTGACAATATCCGTTTCAAACGAGGCTATCTGTAGGGACCTCTGGTTTCAGTTTTTGTTGTAAAGTAACAACCAAAAAATGGGCTCCATGCACGGCGGCTTGGACAACAGACGTCTGACATTTTAAATATAGCTCCCAACAAAAGGTATTGTTAAGTAATTCAAAATTATGCATGGATTCACTTCAACACCTTTCACATTATGTAATCAATCACCTACTCTAATGATTACGGAAGTGTTCAAATAGAAAAAAGTTTTAAGATCGGGTCCGAAAAAAATCCAACTTTATGAGCAACAGTGTATTTTTGAAATGGATTACTGTTTAATTTGCTGATATTTCGCCCTCAAATTTAGGTGACCAAAAATTACACAT
This sequence comes from Ophioderma brevispina, assembly GCA_023653785.1. NCBI lineage: Eukaryota > Metazoa > Echinodermata > Ophiuroidea > Amphilepidida > Ophiodermatidae > Ophioderma > Ophioderma brevispina. The sequence goes on from JAMKCH010008940.1 coordinate 13,395, forward strand.
ATGAGGTTTTAGTATTGGGCCAATCTTTTACAAATGAGGTTTTGCATTTGTCCTTTGACGTTACATATGAGGTTTATCCTGCCCAACGACGATATATATATAGTTTAATATATCTCTAACTAACGTCCTTTTCGGAAAATGACTACCAACCTGACGATCACCTCAAAAAAGGGAGGTATCGTTATTTTTTTTGTTAGATCTAGGAGCAATTCTCCCCTAATGAAAAGCAAGACAGTTCCAAAAAACGAAGTATCCGTAGCTGAAATTTCAGAAAATCTACGAGAATTAGCTATTTAAATGCTTTTTCTCAATTTGCTAAATAAGAATTTGGACATGACAAGTGTGGTCTTTGGTCTTGGTGGTGTGGTCTTGGAATGATCTAAAGCATAAGGGGGCCTAGGTGCTGAAGAGCCTTAAAGGGAGGGTTTTAGGTGTAACACATAACCGTATCCCTTCCCAATATAGGTGCATCCCCCGGACATTTGAATGCGTATCTTTTATGATTTTTATGTTGTTTAACCATACCAAAACATTGAAGTACATTCAAAACAAATGTCTAATACTACTTATGTCAATTTTCACACTGTGTAACATTTACCATAAAGATTGAGACTGCATTTAGATTTTCTGATTTTTCAGCTTTAGTTAAAGGTCCTTGTCCCCAGAAGCCCCAGATTTACCGGAAGTGGTCAACATTTTGATATCAGAAGAAAACTACTAATTTTCTCATTTACCCTGTGAAATCTTAGGGCAAAAATATACTTGGTTTGGAAGTTATGAGCGAAAATGTGACCCATTTTGGTCGACCAATATTAGTTTTACACAGTACCCTATGGGGCTTACAAAATCACGTTTTTAGCTCTCACAGCAAAACGGATTGAAATATCGGCGTGAAACTTTACAGATGAGGTTTAGGGGTGAAGGCCAATCTATCAAGATGAAAACTTCATATCCTTAAATCGGGCCATCCCCCTTTAAGCTTTCAAACTTGTTTTTCTCAAAAGGCAATTTATGGATATAGTTAGTTCAGGTTCTAAGGGGACGACGGGAGACATATTTTTGTAGAAAAAACATACAAACAAAATAAACACTAGCAGTTATGCACATAACGTATTCAACAAGAGTATGATTTTACTTATTTTATATACAAAGGTGAACGTCTTATTGGAGCTACTGTTGGAGTAGGATCAGAGAGCATGTTCTCACTTTTTGTTGAATGCGGAACAGTCACAACTGCGCAAATCCATTCCGTCGCAGAATCGAAGTGACATGTAATCATGATGGGCGATTCATCACCGTCCTTAAACGCCATCAAACTGGAGCCCTGACGCTTTGTGAAGTCGAGGCCTACCATGGCAATTGCTCAAGTAAGTTTAGAATTACTACTAAATGTACTAACGTGGGAACTCGTGTGAGCCTTTTTATACTTAACTACTTTCGGATGACAAAGGTGTACAACGGGTATCAACAAAAACACAAAACAAAAAACAAAACGATAGAAAACGCAACAAAACTTGTTTCCAATTTTTATGGTGATTATTTAAAATGACACCAAAATAACGACTGTCATCATTGTTTGATATCAAATTGGATGGCTTGAGCATGATAGACATAGATATTGGTAGAGCTTTTTACAAATATTGTGCGATATGCATTATAACAAGACTCATAGCAAGACCAATATTTTAGGATTTCGTTCGAAAGAATCCATTAACTTTTCCCATTATTATGCTTTGAGAATATGACTTGAAAAGTAGATTTGCCTTCCAAATTACCTTCCAAGTCAACAAGCCAAATCTTCAAAGTCGGCATTCTCGCCTCATGGACTCTAAATACGCCATTATCAGTTTGAGACTGCAGAAAATGACGGAAACGCAAAATCATCGGTTTTTAAAACGTGTAGAAAGTATAGGACGGAAGGTTCTGAAAGCATAACAATGTGATTCTTGGACAATTTTGGCCCATTTTGGTAATGATACACTTACAGCGTTTTTGTCCATGGATGATGTTATATTAGCCTCCATTTGGTGATTCAAACATTTTCAAGTTTACTTGAGAAAAAATTTCTCACGAATAGTACTTTATTTACTATGAAAAAGAGAAAGTGGATTCCCCTAGTGATGTTTGTGCAAATCTAATTATAAAGGTGTTGTTTACAACTAGAGAGATTGTGCAAGAGATGAGCGGAATTCCCCCAAAATGCTAAATTGAAAAACCGAATCAAATTCTTTTATGCTTTGAGATCAAAACAGATTGCAAAATTAGGCAGTTTCCCATGATGTCATTTATGTGCAATGCACCACATGATGTCATTTATAGCCCTGCCAACTCCCCCAATGAAGTAGCAATGTTATGTTTATGCACGATGATGCTGTAATGATATTATTCGAGATATGGGGATGTAGCTGTGAGATGATAAAGAGTGATTAAGAAGCAGACCGCACTCTGGCCAGTCAGTCGCAAGATTTAGAATGATGCTAGTTTTATCTGTTATAATGGTAGATCAGTACGGCATAGTACCAGGAGTTATTATAGACTTTTTAATACCACGTGAAGCCAACAACCACACCTTTAATTATTTCTACGGTCGTCTTGACGACCCCAGTGCTGGAATCATATCGGATTCAAAATCGCGGACAGATAGAAATCGTGATGGGCGAAATGACCACAAAATTTCTAACCAAAGATTAGGCAAACACGCCGTGTAGATGATATAAAAATACAACATTGCCCTTGAGGCAATAGCGGTCGAGAGTGAATCACGAAATGCCGCTTTAAGATCAAAAGATTTGCTCTAGTGGGGAAGAAGAATTAATTGTGCCACCCTGGTGAGTGTATTCCATTAGTGATGAAAAGAATACTCTAGTAGTTCTTGTGGTGTTTAGAAATATAGTAATGGAAAATATGAATTTAGATATGTGTTTATCACATGGTATTGTAAATTGGTTGAGACTGCCTCTGATTGACAAATATTGAACCAGGTGCAAGCATACATAAGAAAAATAAATAGGCATATAAAACCAATATTTTATTCTGATTTAATTTCTGCAACCCTTTATGCAGCGTTACAGAATAGGTACACGACCATATCGCGAAACCAATTATGTGTTCACCACTAAACAGAGTAGTCTGCTAATCACAAAGGGAAGAGCTCAAATCAAATCATTTCAATTCTTTATATGCCAACGTATTCACTCATGAATATTCATGAACATAATAACGCTATTTCATTGACTGATTCCGAATACAAGTGCTAGGTCCCTAAACCTCGTCCCCAAAGTCACAGTGCGGTGAATAAAACAAATATTTGCATAGTTTGTATCGGGATATAGGGGACCACAATTTTCTCTTGGTACTGGATACGGGCCTATCACCCCTCACCCTTCGGGTTATCCTTCGGGTTCGGGTGATGGGTACATAGCACCACGGGAAAAATAGTGTGCACTATTTCTCTCTAACCACACTGTTAAAATGTCCATTAAACATAACGACGTTTTGACTGGCAGCTGGGACTCACAACTTTAAATTGATCGTTCCGTATCCAGTTATTTACTGGTACGAGTCCCCATTTTACAGGAATTTGCACGTTTGGAGCTCCGACTGACAGTTAAAACGCCGTTTTTAAGAACTTTTAACAGTGCATGAGTATTTTACAGTTAGATTAAGCTAATTCTATAACACGTGTGTACATTCACGAGAAGAATTAGATTTTTAGTATTTGCATTACATTGGTATTTAATAAAATGTTCAGATCTGACTTAATTTTCAACATTTCGAACACGAGACTGGTACACAACAAGTTCTGAAACTCTGAACAAAAGTTTATTTACATCAAACCAATATGATTTGTATTTAAATAAATGTATCGTCTGATGTAATTCGCTAGAAATGTGATGAACAATTACTGAATTTATTTTTAATATTATTATTGACTAATTCGCAAGCTCAACTTTGAAACGTGACGTTGAAAAAAAAAATTGTGTACATAAACAAAACACATCCTTGTTATACTGTATATGTTGGTTTTTAATGATTTTTTCACGAAAGAATGAACGTATTAAAAATCCCCTTATACAAGGCCTTTCCACCAGACAGCACTCTCTATACTTGACCACCGTGAATATGATGTGAAGGCCTGATTTAAAAACGGCAGCCTGCAGTTATCTAGTTTTAGTGAAAATGGGAGTTAATCAGCACGGTGATCCTAGCCAGATATTCGCATTCGCACATTGGGCTATTTATTTCCATCAAAAAGGCAACGAGCGCTCATGCCGCTCACCAAAGTTCGAACCCTTTAAAATTGACCTTTTAACGGGTATATGCGTCGTTGGCGTTCCTACTGTTATGCTTCTAGAGAAGTTTAGTTTGTGTCTATAATAATACAGGACCTAATAAACTGCAAAAAATTGAACGTGTTAAGTTTTCTAAGTACTAAAACAAAATCTCCCAAATGCTTTACAAAGATAATCCGGCCGTTTCCTCTGTTTTCTTTCTTTAAATATCTTTACTTTCTCACTACTGATGAAGTTATAATCAGTGTATGAAGTGTTATTGACTGTTGTGTAATTATTGAATGACACAATATAATGAAATAAAAGACTGAGTTTCCCATGCATGAATGCGTATGCCATCGTACATAATTTAAAATTTTATTTCAAGAACAGTCATTTCATCCGAATCAACGTAGAATTGCTAAAATACTTTTTCTTATCCAAATTTATCTTTTCTTTATCAGGTTCCGATGTAAGCACGCCTACCGCAAGCACGCCTAACGCAAGCACGCCTACCGCAAGGAAAAACAATGCTTCTGTATCAGCATCCTCATTTATAAAACTGATGTGCATAATCACGGTCTGCTTGTTTTACAAGTAGACAAAAATCGTAAAAGATCAATAGTGGATTCATCTGATATGCTGATGCTGTTCGTTTAGAGTAATTTTGCTGTGCAACTTATACTTAAAGGGGCATTTCGTGATTCCAGCACCTTGTGTTTTATTCATTGTTCACTAGATATCCTTGAGAAAAGCTTATTCACAACTTTTTAGCTGATCCCCACTTTGCGGATTTGTGTTATGAGCAAATGCTCGTTTCCCACCGTCCCATAGGCCACAGTGCTATAATTTCTGTCCAGAAAATACAAAATTGCTAATTTCTTACGGACCACGACCGAATTTGCACGTAAGATTTAGCACACATGGATTACTAATGTTAACGGTTCAGATGATATGAAACTCTCCACTTTTTTTAGGTAAGTCGGGGGAACGAGGCTGTGGATCACGAAATGCCCCTTTTATAGTGTAATAATATAATTAGTGACTTAGGGACCGCTTCAAGACTCATCCGCATGTTGTCCAGCGCTTTACACGATTCACTGTTTAGAACAATAGGAAACCGGTTCAAACCGAAAAGAACTGGATAGAACCGCTAGCTAACCGGTGGTTGAGTTTTGAAGTGGCTCCTTAAGGTGGGTTCATACTTCTTCGGCAGACGTCTGCTGACGCTAGCCTTCCGAATATGTTTTTCGCGCCAGATGCATGAACATAATAATGCGTTTCGTGAAAAGCATGTTCGAAAGGCTAGAGTCGGCAGTTGTCTGCGGATGAAATATGAACCCACCATTAGGGGTTTAGTCTAATAAGATATGCCTACATCACGGTAAAAATAAGCTCTAATTCATTTTTATGGCACAACGTACATTAATTTAAAATTTGGGTATTTTTCTTTTGGGTTTGTTCCTGTCGTACAAAATCGAAATTGATATTATGTTTGTCATTATACTACGTGAATCAAAAAAAAATTGTGCAAGGATTAAAGATGATCTTGACAGTAATGCAATCACTATATCATAGATTTGTTGTTGTTTTTATAAAACACATCTAATATACTTCCAAATGTTGAAAAAATGAAAGAAATCGATTAAAGGTCCATGGCCCGATCGCTAATAGCCTCGTCCCAGAAGCCCCAGATTTTACTGGAAGTGGTCAACATTTTGGTATCAGAAGAAAGCTACTATTTTTCTCATTTACCCTGTGAAATCTTAGAGCCAAAGGATGTTTGGTTTGGAAGTTATGAACGAAAATGTGCCCCATTTTGGTCGACCAATATTAATATTACACAGTACTCTACGGGGCTTACAAACTCACGTTTTAGCTCTCGCATCAAAACGGATTGAAACATCGGCGCGAAACTTTACAGACGGGGTTTGGAGTGAAGGCCAATCTATCAAGATGAAAACTTCATATCCTTAAATCGGGCCATCCCCCTTTAAATAATAAGCCAGATATGACCAAATGTTTAAGCACACCCCTTTTTTCGCCATTCCTATGGGATTTACACACATTAAACTTGTGTTTGTGAGAATGTACACTATCAATATCATGATGCCTTTGTTAACTTAATGCTACATTTTCTTGATTATTTCAACTACGAATGAATCAATGAATTTATTTATACCAATGTGCCAACTGATATGACGAATCCAAACACCAATTCACCTGTTAAACAAAACAGCATGGGTCATCATTACTTTCATAATGCTATGCCCCGTATATCATACATTGATGTATTCTTGTTTAACTGTGTAAATCCCATTGGAATGGAGGAAAAAGGGGGTGTGCTTACAAAATTGGTCATATCTGGCTTATTTTTTAATGGTTTTCTTTCATTTTTTCAACATTTGGAAGTATATTAGATTGCTTTATTAAAACAGTGACTCAGTGACTTTATCAAGGTCAAGGTCATCTGCAACCGTTGCACAATTTTTTTGATTCACGTAGTACATTGGTAATTGGTTGAAATACTACCGCTTGGTTGGAAGAATGTTGAATAGGATGCAAGCAAGAAAGTAAGTAAGGAATGTTTTTATTCATGATTTAACTACTTGCTGCAACCCTTTATGTCAGCTTTACAGAAATGGTACAAGGGCATATCACAAATAAACCGATTATATTTTACCACTAAACGAGGATAGTCTGCTAATCACAGAGGGGTTAGTTCAAATCATTGCTCTTAATAGTTGCCAATCATGTCTATCTTTGTCTATGCAGTAGTCTAAAAGTAATGGATAGACCCAATGCAAAATGCAAAAAAGGGAAAAACAGCACTGTTCAAAGATATGAATAGTCATTCAATTACGTGTTGTAGAAAGTGTCCGTACGGACTGTAATGACCAAAATATCCGATTTTGTCTTTATTAAGTTGCTTTCAGTCTTACAATTTGCAAGGTATATTAGGATAGCAATGCGTGTTAGAGACGTGCAAAAATCTGATTTTTGATAATTTTGACGACTTTCTTATTTTTGAAAATCACCGATAGTGCCTTTAAGCTAATGCGGTAACACTGTGAGTACATTCAATATAGAGCGGTAGCACGGGCCTGGCTAAAATTGTAATAAAAAAGTCAATTTTTATTTGTACAGGGTCAAAATCAGAAGTTGCTCCAATTTTGGTAAAAATGAAAACAATAAGTTCATCTAATTTGATGTATCAAAATAAGGAATAGTTTGAAGCATCTGCAATACACAATTCTCATGTTATGTGACAAAATAGACCATAGGGCAACATAATCGAGCTGCACCTTATCTTGAGACAACCGATCGGGCTGTTATATATCCCTAAAATCCCTAAAACCCACTTTCAAAATTTTGGGCAAAATCCTCCATTTCAGTGGATTTCATCGCGGCCAACCAACCAGCCGTAACAGGCCGAAAGCTTTCAGCAACACCACAACTCTTAAGTCCACCAAGGAAGCGGTACGCTCTGGACTTAGTTCATTTTTGAAATGTCTACGTGACATTTCACCCAAGGTTCGCTTAGTAGATCTAGGGGGATTTTCAGCTGACCAATGAAGTGGTCCGCTAATGGAAAAATCTCGCTGCCGTGGCCCGGCTACGTGACTTTTCACCCAAGAGTTGGGTTCATAATCTAGAGCGATTTACCGCTGACCAAGGAAGCGGTCCGCTCTGGACTTACTTCATTTTTGAAAAGAAGTGATTTCGGTAAGGGTCCATTTTCAATATGACTGAATAGAAAAGGTCAACATCCATTGCATTCAACGGTGCTTGGCCTTGTTTCCCCCTACTTGGGTAAGTAAGCATTTAAGACACTCAAAACTATTCCTTATTTTTATCCTATGAGCTCCATCTATAATTTGCACAATTTTTTGTCCAAATCGGAGTAACTTTTAAATTTGACCCCTGTACAACTGAAGATGATCCTTTTTATTGATTGTTGCTGTTTTTAGCCTATAACTCCAAAACTTTCGGCCGCAGATAGTACAAACTATATTTGTTTGGAATCCTTGTGATTAAACTATTAACTTGGTATGCTTTTCAACATGATTGGATAAATTTCAAAATTTGACCCCTGTTATTGACCTTTGACTCCCGAAAACCAATTTCCCCACCCCCTACGATAACTCACTTTTTGGTAAATGTTGACACCCATACCTACCAAAATCAGTTGAAATCAGCTTCTTTAAATTTTTTTCACAGATGAAACTTACTTTAGGGATACTATAACTCGGATATTTAAACAAATAGCGTCTTTTGCATATACATAATGCTATGCTTGTCCATTAGTCCACTCAATCTATGAAAAATACTAGGTACACCTGGACAAAATAGCTACAGAAGGTTTTCTTGCTTTAACTAGCGGTAAAAGATCTCCCAAACAACATATCAAAAAGGTAGAAAAAGGGAAGCCTGGCAAGACATGCTAATTTGCATTTATCTTACGTGGACGTATACGTCCATATTTCGACAAAGGTATATAGCTCATAAATGCAAGTTTAGGGAGATTTTCCATTTTTCTGTTAGTATTTGAACATGTTTTGCATGGCTATGCCTGCAAGGTGTGTAGCACTTGCAATTGATATATTAAAAGTGGATAGTGATGGTCATTAGTCAAGATGGCCGCAGTTCTCCCGCCAAAATTAATTTTGCATTCTATTTTTTTTTTTTTTTTTTTTAAAATGCTTTTGCTGATTTTTAATTTGTCATGCTTGTATAACATTTGACTAAAATTTTGAATCCTTATTTGGCTTTTTGAGCATCTGTGTGTTTTTAAACAAAATTTGGCTGTATTTGAGTGTTTTTGGCCTTTTTAAGTGTGATATACGAGCGTATATATTGTAAAATGCTGCTCTTCGTGTTCTTATGATTATCATCTGGTTAAATGGTTAATTATTATGTATTGTGAAATTTACTGTTTTTATAATATTGTAAAGCGCATTGAGATTTTATATGTAATGGGCTATATAAGAAATAAATATTATTATTATTATTATTATTACTATGCCTGCAAGGTGTGTAGCACTTGCAATTGATATATTAAAAGTGGATAGTGATGGTCATTAGTCAAGATGGCCGCAGTTCTCCCGCCAAAATTAATTTTGTATTCTAGATAATTTGTCAGACTTGCAGTCGGGATGGGGATATCTTTATTTAGCAAATTATTATCAGAGTATTTATTCAAACACATTGGGTCAACTAGTGTCGGGGGACACTCCCTATGCGAAGTGATGGGTATATGTGCCTCGGCCAGGTGCAAAAAAAAATGGGATCCTTTCCCGGGCCCTTTCAGATACAATGTACCCAAAAATACGGGGTCATTCGGTACACAAGCTGAATAAAGATGGAGGTCATCCAGTATGAAACTTTAAGAAGGGGGCCAATGCCGTTAGAACCTGGAGTTTAAATAGGAAGTGCCTCTTTCCAGAGTTCAAATTGCCATGAAATTATAAAATTGCTGCCATGAAATTATAAAATTTTTAAAACTGTGCTCGTAGGCTGCGAAAATTTTGAATTTGGGTGTTCAAATTCTTTAAAAAAGTGGATAATTTTATGCAAACTTGTGATAAAATTGGATAGCAGGAAAGAAGAAAATGGGGGGTCATTGAGTGAAGATTTTCAAAAAGGGGGACATTTCCTGGGTAATAAGTAGGACAGCGGCATAAAAAGGCGGTCAAGCATTCTAAACGTCACCAAAGTCAGCATCTCACAGACCTTGACTACGCAGCTCTGACAGGGGATGTGATATGTGCTGCACAAGATCTACTACAAAGCATCATTTGAGAATGCTGCAGATAAAGTCAGCCTATATCTAAATGCCAAAGAGACGAAATGGAATACATGACCGTCGATGAGGAAGAGAATCATCAACCTATCTGCACTACACACGGTACCCAACTCAAAAAGGTTAGACCTCAAGTACCTCGGGTCCTATGTTGGACATTAAGAAAGACTCAAGAGTTAAAGGGCCGTGACCTGATCGCTAATAGCATCGTCCCCATACTCCAAGATTTTACCGGAAGTGTTCAACATTTTGATATATGAAGAAAGCTACTATTTTTCTCATTTGCCCTGTGAAATCTTAGGGCTAAAGGATATTTGGTTTGGAAGTTATGAGCGAAAATGTACCCCATTTTTGATCGAAGCTTTTTGATCAAACAAAGCTCTCCATTGACGCCTGTATAAAAGATTCTAGGGACAAGTCACCAACGCTGATCACCGATGGCAATTCGCGCATGTGTAGTACATCGGGTGACTGACCTAAGTATACACACAATCGAATGTGTGTACATTGTACGTGTCATGCAAACCATGCTTGACCGCGCCCACAAACACGGTTCGGCGCATATAATTATGACAGCAATCAATACTCCCATTGCATTTCACAGTTCAAACTTGGGTCCACTGCTGAAAAATAGCCATGCATATTTTGCTATGTCACCTTATTAGAATTAATGTCACCTTGCAATCATGACACTGTGGGTTCAGGAATGATCTAAGTAATACCGACACAGTACATCTCACTCGTCACATTATATCGCGCATAGTCTATGTAACGATCTAATTTAGGAGTACTTTTTAACAACCCTCCAATTTCCGGATTTACTCTGGCGCAACGTTTACTGCTAAAAACAAATCCCAAAACACTCAACAAGGGAAAGTCTTATTTAAATTCCGTTTTCAGCTTCCGCAGCCGAGACATACCGGATTTTTCCCATTATCATTGCGCAAAACAATTTGACCACCTAGGTCTAAAAAGTTTCTCGAACGTCAATGAACACCCTACAGAATTTCAAAAATCTCCCCAAGCTTTATCACAATTATATTATCTCACCATTCATTTAATTGCGAGTATGAGCGGCGCTCTTTCATTTGTAAATTGTATTGAAAGAAGTGTTTACTTGTATGTGTGTTCCTACAGGGAAGAATTTTCGTACTTGTGAAGCTAATCAATGGTAGTTGGAGAAAATAATAGTGCCCTGGCCGGTGTAGAAGTAATTATTATAGTCCGCCGTACTCATAATCCGACTACACGGTAAAGGATAGGGCACTAAATTCAGTTGAATTCTTTACACAACATTAGTTTTCACGCTATATTCCGTACCGTCTATGGAGCCCGTACGGTGGCTCCTGGCGGACTATGTAATGCCATCACCGTCATAGTCCGGCCTCGACGTGCAGAGAACGGAAGAAAGCGCGATAATGCCTCTAATGTTTTGTGAGGAGTCAACTGAATCGAGTACCCTTTTCTTTACCCGGTTGTAATGTGGACTATGAGTCCGGCGGACTATAAATACTTCTACACCTGTTATGTCGGTCTGAAATTATAGTCCGCCGGAGCCACAGTCCGGGCTCATAGACAACGGAATAAAAGCGCGAAATTAATGTTGCGTGAATAGTCACTGAATTGAGACCGTACATGGCCTTAATTCTTATGCCGGACTCTGAGTACGGCGGACTAAATTCTACACCGGTTGTGGTGGTAAGTCGAATCGCTGTATTGCCACTTTCTTAAATTATCTGCAGTTGACAGCTGGATTGGCTCATATGAAATAAGTATGATAAATCTTTTGAATACCACTACGTGGATCCCGGGTTTTTTGGGACAAGGCCACTTCTTCTGGTTCTCGGATCGGAAAATGCTGGATCACCTCAAAGTTAAATGCGCCGAGGCTGTATTACTAGCTTCTAAGCCTAGATATATTTAAAGGGATATCATAGCTCATAATGGCATGAAAAAAATGACATAATGAAAAGGACCCTTACGGATCACTTCCACGAGTTGAAAACATTTGGAGTTTACATTCTGTAAAAACAGTAAAAACATAAGAATTCCGGAAGGGGGGTGGGGGGGGCGGATGGCAGTTTGTGGCAATTTCTGGAACAAAAAGCAAGGTGTTCACATCCCTGCAAGAATTTACTGTGTATCAGCATGTTTTGCGACACAATTCCAAAGCATTCAGACAGGGATTCAGGCATGTACTTCTGGCTTGTATTAAGATATTGATCTGGCAAGTGAAAGATTGCATTACCGGGTGTAGCACATATACAATAGCAATGGTCTGTGAGCTGCTGAACAACACTCTGTTCAAGTTTGGTAAATGCTGGCAGTACTGTCAACACCTTGTTTTCCAGAAATTGGCCACTAACTGCACAACCCATCCCCCTGGAACTCTTCCTGTTTTTTACTGTTTTTTACAGAAGGTAAAACATCATCCAAATTGTTTTCAGTAGGAGAAAGTGATTTCAGTAAGGGTTTCAATCACGATTTTTTTAACCTCTTTCATGTCAAAATCCACGAGTAAATTCGTCTCTCGTTGCCCTAAATTCGCTTCATATGCAGTGCGAAACAATTATATTCTGTCTCTTACACAGATGCTACAACGTACGCACATCGAGCACATACATCCATGACACTACTAGCTCGTCGACGGAATTCTAGTGTCATACGGCTTGTACATGTGAAGTCCTTCTTTCACCGACAAGGAGATAGGGACATTATTTGCTACTTGTGCTGTGGAATAAAAATGTACACAGAGTTCAAATGCCGAATATAGGGATACAAAAATAGGGAGTAAACTTTAAAACTCAAAGTTTTTGTTTTTTCAATTAGAACTAGATTAAACCGGGTGAGCAGTGATCACTGTCTGCAATGTGATAAGTAATTGCTGCTAATGGACACCTGCGTGAAATGCCGAAACTCTTACAAGCACCCGGAAATTGATGCAGTTTTGAATTTATTACTTATAGGTTCTTGGTTTCTTTCATTCAGGCCTTATACACCAATGTAGCTTACGTGGCTCAATGATGATTAATAGTTGTGGTAGGTCCATCTTCAAGGTTTCCGAGTGCACACAAAAGTATGTGGTATGGTTTGTGGTGTATGTAAGTTTTGCTTTTTTTTTTTGTAGTCCATATCAATTCAGTAGACGGGAACGACGTATAGCGATAGGTTACTCGGGTGGGTTGTGTGAAAAAGCAAAGTATAGTCCGACGGGAGCCACAGTCCGGGGGCTCCATAGACGATAACGGAATAAACGTGATGAATAATGTTGCGACGTTAATAAAGCGTCAAGATAGATTGCCCTAGTGTTCCCCATTGTTCCCGGCGGACTATTGAGTACGCGGAGATAATTTACTTTACACCGGTGTGAAAGTAATTCATTATCCGGGTATTATGTCGGGCTACATAGACGACACGGAATAGAGCGTGAAAATAGACTGTGTCGTCGAGGGACGTATTCAACCTTGTCTTAACTGCTGGACAAAAGTATATTCAGGACTGAGAAGATCCAATGGAAATATTAAAGAGGATAATAAGTGTATTTGCAACTGTCATTTTGGAGTATTCGGTGTGAGACATATCATCGTTGAACTGCAAACGCTTCCTGTAAAATTGGGACACCAGTGGACTCTACAAGTATAATATTTTGGACATTACCAAATTCTTGAACCAAACTGATTAAAATCTTAAATTGGTTATATTATAAATCAGATTCAATTGTGTACAAGGCTGATTGACGAATTTTGATCTTACCTCTTGTTTGACCCAACTTGAAAATTCTAGCGATTGGGATTGTTACGACACCAATGAATCACACGGTTTTTTTTTTTTTAAAGTACATAAAAAGATGACAATGGCCATCTCTCGAGAGAGTGGTACCGATGATTTATTGGTCATCTAATGGTCATGCAATGTGCATGGTTATTTTATATGTCCTAGATATTTACAATATAAAAATACAATGGTTCCGTACGGAACCTAACAATCTCTAACTTTGGCATCCCCCGCCACAACCGGCGAAAGCCGGGAACCGCGAAATTCTAGTATTTGTATTGAGATGCCTTCACGTATAAATTTGTGCTGAAATGTTGATATGACATTTCTGTATCCAATTGTAAATTTTGTTGCATGTTTCAATAGTTATTTATGATCCGATCCCCGGAGGGGGCACTAACTTTTTAGGTATAAGTCGGCCGAACTTCGGGAAACTTGGGGCTTGGGAACTGAGGGCCTTACGAGCTGAAATAATTCACAGAAAAGAATTTTTACTTTAAACTTACTTTCAGTATCCAGCATAAGTATTCTAGTACCATGGAAGAGAAAATTTACTATTCTATAAAGTATAACGGATTTATTAGAAAATCCGGACAATCTCAGCGTATCAATACATTTGCAACTGCTAACAACCATAGGATCATTTAGCTGAGGTTGTAAATAATAAAAAAAAGGAATCATATTGGGGACTGTAGACCTCCAGTCATCTATGATTGTGGACTAATGGTGTGTGGTCTCACATCGCAGTTTGGTTGAAATTCTACTTCCGATCGTGTGAAAGGAATTTCTTTGTACGACCACGCCATGTTCTGGTCTGTGAGGGTGACCCATGCTTCCTATCAAGATCAACCTTTGGGATTGCTAGATGGGCTGTCACAAACTGCTTTAGTTCAAGGTAGAGGATGGACCATTGAATCTTACCATCTGTCATTGATCCAGGTTGATCGATTGGGATACTGTGACTGCAGTCATGGACTTGGGTAAGCAAAGTGATTCCGTGGAATTCTTTCATCCTCAAAGGGTGTTGGGGGGGGGGATTAGGCTACAAGGTTCATCCACATTTCTTGGCGAGCCCGATCGCCCGAAGGGGGTTTACTCCTAGGTTGCAGAAGCTATGCCGGACAGAATGGAAGATATTCTACAGGGACGCCAAATGGAAAACCTACAATCTCATTGCATCATCAGAACGAAAGCAATCTTGTGAATGTACACTGTGACGCCATATGGTGCAGCGTATTCAGCAGTGAGTATGCCAGGCAACAGTTGATGTATCTGTAAGGTGTCAAAGTATGCACCCCATCCAGTTCCGGCGAGACTTCTGAGCAGGTTGACACGAGGACTGCGCGTCTTTGACAGCGACTGCCTTGCGTGTGTTGATTGAAAGTAAGGCCTGCGGTCCATTGTGACGCCAAGGTACTCGTTGTGGGTCATGATGACGTTTATAGGCTACAGTCATCACATTTCTTGGCGGGCTTGATCGTCTGAAGGTTCCTACTAAGGTTTGCAGGAGCTATTATACCAGACAGAAATTCGGACAATATTCTACAGGTTGTCGCCAAATGGCAACCACTAACAAGTCTCAGTGCATCAATTCAGAACGACATCAATCTTGTGGAAATGTACACTTGACTCATAATGGGCAGCGTATTTAGCAGTGGAGGAGCCAAGGCAACAGTTGGATGTATGTAAGGTGTCAAAAGAAGCACCCCATCCAGTCCTGCGAGAATTATGAGGAGGTTGAAACGAGACTGCGTCTTTGCAGCGACGGGCCTTGGTGTGTTGATTGATAGTAAGGCTGCGGTCCATTGTGCCGCCAAGGTACTTCGTTGGGGGTCATGTGACAGTTTGTCTCCATCTAGAGTGATGTTAAGTCTCTTTTTGCGCTCGATTTGCCAAGGTGGAACAAAATAGCCTGACGGTTCGTGGGTTGTTTGCTGAGTTCAAGTGCCATCGGTGGTAGAATTGGCTTACAGTGATTAGGTCTTCGCCAACACTGTTTCTAAGGACTCAAAGGAATCAGCAGCTAATCCAAGTGCCGTGTAGTGCGTTAGGTTATGCGAACAATCTCTCTTTGGCATATATGAGACGTAGATGTTGAAAAGACTGGGTGCCAGGACCCAGAACTTGTGGGACACCATTCCGAAGTTTGCGCTTCTACTGCGTGCCCATTGATGTCTCCAGGACGAAGATTCGTCTTGTATGAGCAGCATAATGAAACTTGACAAGATGACATCAGGGAAGATTTTGAGTAGCTTGAAGGTAGAGGTGAGGACCTCGATGCCAGACTGTATCGTACGCCGCAGTTAGGTCTATGAAGAAGGCTCCAAACTTCTGCGTCTTCTGGAAAGGCTGTCTCGATTGTCATTAACTCGTCTTGCTATCTGATCAGTTGTTTGATTTACGCTTCGAAATCCAGCTTGGGTGCGGGGGGTAGGTGTAGGGTAAATTTGTTCGCGATCATTGATCCTGCCGAAGTATCAGTCGCCCAGCAGCTTATAGATGTGATTTAGTAGCGAGATGGGTTCTGTACTTTGGGCTCATTTGCTGGTTTTCTTGGGCTTCAGGATTGCAATGACCTTGAAGTCTTCCATTTGGAGGGAATAGTTGACGTTCCCATGCAAGAGTAGAAGGGAAGAGTTGGAGCCATCGCATAGGATTCGGGTGCCATATTCATAGATATAGGAATTGATTAAAGGAATGACATTTTGCAGGTCAAAAAGTAAGGTATGTTCAAATAACAACGTTTCATGAAATAATATGCCTGGTATTTTCATCCTGAACTTCAATTGAAACATCCATCTATCTTAGATGTAAAAAAAAATGTATTTTAGGTCAACATTACTAGCTACATTTATATATGTATGAGTATCATAATTTTTTTTACCAGTGGCCATCAAATAATTCCTCTTACCTCTTCAGCGGTACGTGTGAATGGACAGACCTAAAACTTTCATGAGGTCTCAGTTATTTTGAAATCGACTATAATACTGTACACGTCACGTCTGATAGGGTTCCTTTATCAAGCAGTATGCTTCTTATATCGATGTCCACATAACAAATTAAGTTTGTTTATTTGGTATTAAAAATGGGCTAACATTGTATGTATTAAGAGATAGCGCAAAAACGGAGTTAGACATTACGGCAACAATGCAAGTCCCTCAATCTGAACAGAGCATTCTATAACTGAAGTATCAGTTAGTAGCCGCTTCTGTACAGGAATTTGTACCATGGTAACAATATGTTTTGTATAAGGCAATAAGGCCTTGTCTCAGCATGGCCGGCCGGGGATGAACCCTTATCAATGTACACGTCCGAATATGCAACTACTACTACTACTCCTAATTGACGCGAACACTTTTCTTAGAAGGGACACGGGCGTTGTGTGCCCAAAGTTCCGAAAGTCACAAGATGCGGGGGGGGGAAGATGTTTTTTCCTCACGGCCTGTGCTGGCAGGGATCCAGGTCCGAACTTATACGCTGTCAACAGGGAAATTCATCAGGATCATTTGCTTAATCTAGGGCGCAAACGTTACGCCCAGTTCCTATCAGCACTTAGATTGTAACATTCCCACACAGCTCCCCAATTGTCGACTTGGTCGACGAGGTAATTGGGACTAAGTTATCTTGCCCAAGGACACAAACAGCACCGGGATGGATACGGGGACAGCTACGATGAGATCACCGAACCAATTAAAGTTCTCAAGAATCGGAAAGCTCCTGGCAATGAAACATCCATACAGAATTCTTGAAAAATAGGCACCGAAGCCTGTCGATGGCTCCAACTCTTCCTTTATACTTGCATGGAACGTCAATTATTCCCTCCAGATGGAAAACTTCAAGTCATTGCAATCCGAAGCCCAAGAAACCAGCAAATGGGCCCAAGAGTTACAGACCCATCTCGTACTATCTCATCATCTATAAGCTGCTTGAGCGACTGATACTCGGCCGGATCAATGATACGGTCAAGGGCAAAATGTTACCCCGCCACCCAAAATGGATTGCGAAGAGGTGTAAATAAAAAATGATCAAGATCAGCAAGACAGTTAATTGATATCGAGCAGCCTTCCAGAAGAAGCAGAAGTGGAGCACCGGCTTCATAGGACCTAACTGCGGCGTTACGCGCTACAGTCTGGCAATCGAGTTCTCTACCTCACGGCTTACTCAAAATCTTCCCTGATGTCAAGCTTGTCAAGTTCATTTGGCGGTCATCCAAGAAGATCTCCTTTAGTCCTGGAGACATAAATGGGCAACGCAGTAAGTAGAAAGCGCAAAACTTCGGAATGGTGTTGGGTTTCCCCAAGGTCCTGTCCTGGCACCCAGTCTTTCAACATTACGTCTCAGATATGCCAACGGGAGATTGTTCGCAGTACTCTACGCAGAAGACGACACGGCACTTGGAAAATAGCTTGCTGATTCCTTTGAGTCCTTAGAAACGTGTTGCAGAAAAGACCTAATCACTTGTAACCAAATTCTTCCACCGATGGCACTTGAAAACTCAGCAACCCAAGACCGTCAGCTATGTTTTCCACCTTGCCAAAATCGATGCGCAAAAAAGAGAACTTAACATCAATTAGATGGCAGAACCACTGTCACATGACCCAAACACCGAAGTACCTTGGCGTCACAATGGACCGCAGGCCTTACGTTCAATCAACACGCCAAGGCAGTCGCTGACAGGACGCAGTCTCGTGTCAACCTGCTCAGAAGCTCGCAGGAACTGGTGGGGGTGCATCTTTTGAACCTTACATACATCAACTGTTGCCTGACATACTCCACTGCTGAATACTCTGCACCAGTATGGAGTCACAGTGGTACATTCACACAAATTGATTGGTCGGTCTGAATGATGCGATGAGACTTGTTAGTGGTTGCCTTTTGGCGACGCCTGTAAATATCTTCCAATTCTGTCTGGCATAGCTCCGCAAACCTTAGGAAGGAACCCTTTCAGAACGATCAAGCTCGCCAAGAAATGTGATGAACCTGGCAGCCTAATCCCCCCACCAACACCCTTTGAGGATGAAAGAATCCACGGAATCACTTTGCTACCCCAATCCATGACACTGCAAGTCACAGTATCCCTATGATCATCCTTGATCAATGAAGATGTAGAGCCACATGGTCCATCCTCTACTGTTTGAACCTAAAGCGTTTGGTGGACAAGCCCATCTAGCAAGCCCAAAGGCTGTTGACCTGATAGAAGCAATGGGTCAACTCAACAGACTCAGAACTGCGTTGGTCGTACAAAGAACTTCACAAGATCGGAGTAGAACTTTTACCAAACTGCGCTTGTGGAGAAGCCACAAACAATTAGCCACATCATAGTTGACTGTGATGTCTACAAGTCCCCAAGAGGAATTCAAGGCCTGATCAACCTGGATGATGAAACTAATCAGCTGGTTAAAGATGGTTCTTCGCACTGTGATTTTGGACTTGCACCCACGAACGAACCCTACTCCTTTCGAACCTAGCTGTGACAAGCATGTAGGGATGTGAACTTTTCCCATAACATGGGACCGACGGCTTAACATCCCCTCCGAAGGACCGGGGCTCTCAACATGGTTTATTATTGCCTTGGTCCCATTCACACCTGGGTAAAGTGAAGTGATGAAAATAATAGAGAGGTGAGAGCAGCCCCAATCTCTATTTGTACCTCTCACTGGCCACATTGCTGGCAAGCGCGTCCCACGTAATTTTGAAATCTACTATAGTAAACTTTGTCACCTACCTAGGGTCCCTGTCTAACTACCACAGGGACGCTTTGCACAACAATTTCCAATTTATAAACCTCCCCAGAGTCTGAGGTCCTATATAACTTCCACGGATCCTTTCTCACATCTACCCAAAATCATTAACACTGTCTAAGAACCCTCCCAGCTGCCACAGAGCTTCCTTCCCAAGTTAATAAGATTCATTTCTCCTTCTCTTCAAACACTGGTGCCATTTTCCCAACTAACCCAGGGCATCGGGATTTCCACACTACCTCCGCACCTAATACCAAATACCCAAAGTTCCCTTTTCCATCTACGTATGGCCAATTCCCAACTACCCACGGGTCTCTTTCCAGACACCCCATGATGCTTTCTCAACTAACCCACATTTACCTTCCCAATTACCCCAGGGTCCACTTCCCAAGTGTCCCATGGTTCCCTTTTCAAACTTCTCCTTTCCAAAAAAAAAGCCTTTTCACGTAACTGAGTTACTACTGTCCATTCCATTAGCTTTGACCCTCGATTTTTAATTAATATTAGAGAAGGTATTGGTGTCGGTAACAAATCGTGAAAAAGTTGGTATTTAAGGCTCAAAAATTTCCCTACATTTTCCGCTACTTTTTGAGGTTTTTCGAAGAAAATTTTGTAGAATATAGCATGGGACATGAAAAGGAGGGTCTCTGGAATTGAAGAGGTCCTAAAATGGGGGATCACTGGAACTGAAAAGAGCCTGAAAATGAGGATCTTATAGGCGGCACATACCCATACTTCCTCCCAATGTGAGACCCCCCCCGGTAAAAATCTATGCCTTTATTTCTTTGTTTTTTTAAATCAAAAGTTCTTGCCTCCAGCCATTTCTAAAGTAAAAAAATCTACAGCTTCATACCCCGATTCCATATAATAAAGCTGTAATGCAATACATAATGCAGGAATAGAATAAGAGCATTACCTCGGCTGACCTATAATCATATCCCAATCAAATCCCTGTCTCAGTATCAATACTGACCAAGAATTAAGACAAGCCCTGGAACTAGACTACAGCTAAGACCCACTTCCATGTAGTGATCTCTGTTCCAAAGTAATTGATACATGAATGGTACTCTACTGTATCAAAAAATAACACAAAGGCACACAGAAATTTTAATTTTGGTACAAGTCCACCATGGCATTGGCCATGTGGCATTGTGTTTACATTAAGAATGCTTTGTTTACATTTAGCTCTTTGCACTGTCAAGGACATTTGACCTTCAACAAGTTGAGAGATAGTTTGTGGGTGAGTTATTGTAACAGATCAGGAAAAAGACGAGTTAATGAAAGGGTGTATTGCAAGTTGGTGGAACTGGAAACGTTAAAACATTCTACTTGTATTGCTCCTCCCAGAATTTTTAAACACCTCAACTGACCCCCCCTTTTCACCTGAAATGACCTTAAGTAGAAATGCAATCCTTCCATTATTTGCCTTCCACTCTTTCATATACCTCTTGCTCACCATAGTGGTAACTCTACAAATGCCTGATCATTCTTACCTAACAACTCTCCTTTTGTTACTCGGCCTTTTAACTCTATCCCTACAACAATAATAACCAAAAACCCCTCCCATTTCCCAACCAGTCTTGGTAGAGACTAAGATCAAAGAAACGCCTTTTTAAGACCATTTAAAAAAAACCTGCGATGATTTTGTTTGATGCCTGAAATTGCATCGTTTGCCCACCCAACACGAAAGCTTCCACAATTAATAGCAGGTAATAGAATCATTTCTCACAAGAGAACAACATTTATACAATTGAAAATCTGCTGTAATGCCCTCATATAGCTAAATCTATGTAACTTTATGAAGACAGACTCCAGTACAGAAAACGAGCATAGTGGTTTTCTAATAGCCGAGGTCCTGGGACCTCGGCAAAAACTACCGATAGAACTTTCAATTTTCTCAAAAGTTTATAGGTTCACCACAATTGAGGGATGTTCCGTAACAGAACAAACTGTTCTGACCTCTAATATGCAAAAATAATCTCCCATAGAGCTTCTTTTGTTTTTCCTGTGATATTTGAGATTTTAGTTTGTTTTACACACTTCTCTATGGGGTGACTGATAAGTTAGTCCACGTATACCAACCTTAGATAATCTTTCGCAGTCTGTTCCCTGAGACTAACCGTCTTGTAGTTTTTTGCGAAACAGAGTTTGTTTGGTAGATGTCAAGATTTGATGACATTTGACTTTGGTATGGCCACGGCGACGCTTCTTTTTCATCTAATACATTCATTAAATGATACTTGCATGAAGTACAGTTGAATTTAGTTACTATAAGTACTTATGAAATCTGTTTTGGCAAAATTTCAGGGTCCTGCTGGTTGATATTTTGCAAAACATGTTTTGTTGGTAGATTCCCCACTGAAAGATTTGATGTTTTGACTTTGGCAATGCTTTTTAAGTGATACTTTCCCCTATAGGTTATACATTCAACCTCTTTCAAAACTCATGAAGTTCTGGTGTACTGGTTTTATTATGTTTCCAATCACCTGCTTTAGGCCACTTGAATTTATTGTATTCCAGCCAGCCCCCAACTCTAACAGCATTGTCACCTATGATTTTTATGCAACGGCTTATTTGATCCGCTGCTTGTTTAACAAGCTGTCCTATTTTTGAAATGCTAACTAGTTATGAAGCATTCTTATAATT
>JAMKCH010008941.1:0-30723 GCA_023653785.1 Ophioderma brevispina
CAACACCCTGACTTTATAACTGCATTTTTAGAGCCCACAAAGCTTTGAAATCATCTGTATTTGGAAGGGGGAAATCTGTGATATGACTGTTGTAATTATAAAGAATTTATTTTTGACATTTTGGTCCAGAATTTACGCCAAATAATAGTTAGTTTGGGGTTAAAGTAAAGTTGTTTCAAACAACAAATTGGGGGTAAGCCTATCATAGGTCACATAAGGGGGAATGCACGATTCCAGGAGATTGTAGACGAGTCCAGGGACTATGAAACAGAGGGATGACACGATAACGTGAAAATACTGGCTAGCCAATAATGAGAATGGACGAAAATACACAAGGGAAGACGTCGCTGAATTCCCACAATACATACCGCTAGCCACGAAAATTCCACCAACCAGTCATAAGGAATGCATTGCAAAAAAGTCCCGTTCGGAACCACGGCCTGCATTCGCCGCAGTGTCATGGCGCAATTTAAAATCAATTATATTTTTGTTACCACAAACAAACAAACAACAAGAAAACCGCAACAGAATAAATGAGCTTGAAAGTGGTTGGGGATGTAAAATATAACTACGTCGAATAATGCCTATCGGGCGGTCGCAGTTTCTGAATAGCTTCAGAAAATACCTTCGCGGGACTGTACACTGAATAGGATGTCCCGATGTAGATTGAACGCAATGGTTTCTAATATGATCAATACGGCGGAATACCGTATGGGGAACTCAGCGAAATGTTATCTTCCAAGAAACGGTTTAAATAATTTGGGCACTTATTTCACTGTACACATTGTATGGATGGAATATTCTTAGAACATAATGGTCCAATATCGGATTTGGTGTCTGAGACCTCTATTGCAGGGTAATAACCCATAATTTTGTCATATATTTTTTTATCAATAGGCAACAAAACATACAAAAAATAAACAATTTCTTGTTTTAATTTGATGCCGAAAGATTTTCTGGCATTTTTTGGGAACGAGCAACATTGAAATTTAGCCTTAAAAATTGTTGTTATTCTCGTTTTCCTTATAAAACCTATCGCCTTCCTTTACGTGGTTTATTACCGGAGGAACTAACAGATCAGAAAAATGGAGTTTGGTCAACTTTTGGTACTCATGTCATTTCAGTGATTATCTTAACTCTGCTGGTACAATTATGAATATTCTCATTGAAAACAAGTAGTCCATACTCAGATTTAATCAATGATTTCAAACAGTAAAGCCGTCGGCAGTCACGACAGTTGCTAGATTAGGTCTACAATGTGGTTTTTTCATGATAGACATAATAATTTATATAGAATGGCCACACCAGCTGCTGACCATGAAATCTTTATTGCCCCCTTGGTGGCACCGACAACCTGCACGTTTGTTGTTTTTTTGTCCCGACGACATGGTTGTCTAGGGTACGGGTCCATGCCACCTTCTGATCAGCTACGTGGTTAATTTTCCCTCGCCTTAAGAGAGAAAGATTGTCAACTAGGGCGTTGTTGAGGTCCCTAAGTTGAAGTCGTTAAATGCAAATATCGACTCGTAGAAAGAATACAGTAGTGAGTCTTAACCTTATTGTTTGCTCTCTACATTTTGGCGCACATCGTTAACACTCTATTCACAAACAAACCGAACCGTTTGTTTCTTGTTAGAATTTCTGCGCATGCGTACTGATGCTTGAGTGAATTCTAATTTTTAGATCCCCGGTAGCGTCGGTGAATCACCCGCAAACAGCGCCGAAATCTGAAGTACAAAAATAACCTTTCACTTGAAATAATATCTTACAGAATGTAGACGAATTCAAGGAACAAAAACCATTGAGGGCTGCATGACGAAATTACGTAAGGTGGAATTTTTTTGTATCCCTAACATTGCACTCTTTGCCGCTGCAGGCATCACCGCATCTTAAATTAGACAGCTTTGAAAAAATAAAAAACTTAAAAAAAGCAAAAAATAAAAAAAATAAGTAATTAAAAATCAAGATAGCCTAAGTTATTGCCCTCAAATTAGAAATCCCGGCCTTACGTATTTTTGGGTAGTATGCGTACAGTATAATCTATTCAAAACATTATCCTATTTCTCCAACCCAACTTGCCCAAGCTAGCTGGTTTCCAACAGACTTACCTGGCTTACGATAATTATACAAGCAAAACTTGATGAGACTCCTTGTAACGTAATTAGCTTGAGGTTGCATCCGAATACGCACACACATGTGTGAAGGCGATAAGCATATTGTACACTGGGTCAAATTATGTCTACTGAAAATTCTATATAAAAGACACAATTTCAAAACTGCATGCAAGGGTGAGAGTAGACTTCTAACTATTCATTGTGTCCCCAGTATCTTTGTTTTTAAATTAGCTGCATGTTGAAAAATGGCATACACTTCTGAAACCATATGTCCGTCAGAGTTATTTGATCTAGGGCGCGCTGTTATTTTTGGTTGGCGAAGGAGGTCACGGATCAGAAACGACTCCCTCTGCCAGAGGGCGAAGTTCATTATTTACACATAATCACTGTCTATTGCCGGTTGAAATGCGAATACAACACGTCACTGAACGTCACATGTATGAACACGTGCTTTAGTCGTGACAGTAAGACCACCTGGTTTGGCCGCCATTTTTTGTTTTTTTAACATGGGAGAAAATGACAAGGTCGAATTAGAAATTCGCCGATTTCTTCTTAGGCAGTAAGGGATCATTCATAAAGGAGGTGGCACTGCTGTTATGGAGCTGTAATCAGCCTTAACGATGAGGTAAGTTAGGAATAATATTCGTATTGTAGCGTGTTGTCCCCAACGTCAATTCAGCCTCTTGGCCTTGTTCCAAATGTTTTTCAGTGGTGACGCCGTAAGCTGGCAACAATCCCAGGGGCCACCCAGGGTATGCGGTCACGATTCCGAATGTAGGTTATGAGGACTCGAGATGGGGATTATTTAGGGCATGTCACTGCCACTCTATTGCGCTTTTCAAAGTAATTCCATACCAGGTCTACCATGAAACACTCATAACAAATAATTAGGGAAAACTATGAGTACATTTTTATTTCTTGTAACGCAAATATATGAAAATATACTTATTTCAAACAGTATTTTATACATCATTCAAACATTGCTACTGCGCAATGATGGTCCGTGGCGCGGTCGACTGGAAACTACAATTCTGAAATTTTCCTCGGAAAACACAGGTGACTATTGCATCCGACCTCTAAAACAAAAAACCGACCTAACTTGCAAGACTGCTATCACGTAGTACATGTGCTGTATTTTACCGATCTAATTAGTGTCATTTCGTACCTAATTTGACATTTAATTACAAGAGATCCCCGTATCAGGTTTTAAGATGTCAAATTCATAAATTCTACGGGGAAAGGATAGATTTTTTCACTAAAAATGCAACGGAGTGGCCGTTTTCGTTTCTTTTTGAGATGATAATTAAGCTGTCATGATGGAAAATTTTATTGATCGAACTGCGCATGGGTACAACATTGACCTTTTGGATTCATTCATAAAAAAACTTCTCTGAGCATGATGAGTCATCAAGAAACTTCTGGTTCACCGTAAGCTAGCTGGCCGTCAGTGACGTCATTAATTAGCGGCGCCCTTCACTAATTAGCCTAATCCAAATTTCTAAGACCAGCGTTTGTGCTATTCAGTTTCTGACAGAAAATACTTGTACTCGCTCTCCCACTTCTCTCCAGTATAGTAATAAAGAAATGTTTTGTATATAACCAGGGCTTTGGATTAAACACCACATTAAATGCCTCATTTAGAGCTTGAAAACATTCACAAACGCTAACATACCCATATATCATCTAAATTGTATATGTTTCAAAACAATGAAAATATTCAATTTTTAATCGTTTCTTCCTATGCTTAAAAAGTAAATTTGAACCTGGTTGATTTATACAGACAGAACATATGGATACGGATACTTTATATCATTTTACAACGGTCTAATTTTATAGACCTATAGGTAAACATGGAAATAAACATTATACGAGAAAACAATAACAAGATAGCAAAACATTTAATCTGGTCTCTACGTGATTGTAAATCACTCGATCACTTTCGATCATTTTCAGCTTTTGATTCAATTCATGTGCCCAAATCATAGGTGACGATTTGAAAGCCTTTTTCCATTTCAAATATTCGCAAAATGGTTCGATCCTTGTCTCTCTTTAAATGATACCCAACATCTGCCATGTGCATATGTGTGACAAGAATAGTATGCATTAGAACAGTCTGACAGTGTAGAGCATATTGGTTACTTGCTACACATTTGCGTAAGGATACTTGTCAAAACTCAACCGCCGCTGACCGCCGATTCGTGGCGGCAAGACGTATTTCGTTGTTCAGATTAGAAGAAACCGGTTCCAACCGGAGAGAACCAGGCCAAACCGGTTAACAACCGTTGGTGGAGTTTTGAAGTCACCCCTTAGGCACTTAATTGTGTTCCCGCAGTATACTATTGAAGACTTGTGTACATGAGAATCGATCAGAGCTAGGTTGGAACAAAATGGGATCAAACTGGCAACAATTTCAGATGTTCTAGATTCAGAGAATCATACCGTAGCTTTCGAAACCCTCTCGATCTTGTTTTATGAGGTATACCTTACGTGGCATCTCGTGGCACCTATGAAGGCTCTACTACTGAAGTTGGCTCTCTACGTTTGTAATTCCATTGAAATGTTGTGTATGTCTAAATATTTTCTTTGCTTATTAATATCTTGTTATTTAAAATAGATAGTTTATGACGATGACGTTTGCAGCCTCCTACTTGGTATTGGATGTTTACTGGTATGGTTCGGAATCCTGCGATTTCTAGAATTCTTCCATAGCTATAGTGTAAGCAATTGATGTTACTTACTACAAGTCCTAAGTATACGACGTTTTGGTGTATGGGCCCATCCGTACACGGCGATTCGAGATATCAATATATCTAATATGTAGCTGTGCCTCATGATATTACCCCTGTAGTATAACAAATGATGGATTCAAGGTCAACACTTGGCCTGCTTTGTTGCAAACAAGCGGACAGATTTGACATAATGGATGTACTAAGAATAGCCTAGCCATTCCCGTCTATTTGGTGCTGATCTAATTTCCTCAGTCCATAATTTTAAGCAAAATAGGTCATGGGTGTACTCGACAAATTTGCCGATGAGTGTGCCGCTCTGTTTCGAGCCTTTTGGGGGCCACTTGAGCCTCAAAATGGGCCGAAAAGACAAATCAATGTACATCAGGAGGTGCTTTTGTTGCTCAATAAACCAATTGTCTTTAATCTTTCGGCCCGGTAAATTTTCCTACACTGGTGCATATCACACGAAATAACAAACATGAATAAATCTCTTTAACTTCCAGATACCCGTCATTACATTAAAGTGTGCCATGCCCAATGTGCTCAGATTTCTACTTTGTGCTTCGATTATGTATTTCGCGTATGGTTTCTGCGGCTGGGTTGTTTTGGGACCATACCATAAGAAGGTACATATTTTAAAGTTAGCAAATTCAGATTTCCTGTAGTTTTTAAAATCTGTTAAAGGGCATTTCGTGATCCACAGCCTCGTCCCCCGACTTACCTAAAAAAGTTGAGATTTTTATATCATCTGAACCGTTGGGCTAAGTATAGTATGTGTGCCTAATCTTACGTAAAATAAGGTCTGTTTTTGAAGAATTTTGTTTTCATTTACAACACATTGGCCTATGGGCATCTGGATATAAACATTTGCGCATTACATCAAACGCACCGTCAGCATCAACTGGAAATTTTGGAAGTAACCTTTTCGCGGGATATTTAGTGAAACATAAACCAAAAATGAGTGCTAGGATCATGAAATGTACCTTTAATATGTGTTTGTATAAGCCACACCCATCCATTAAGTCATCTAACCCTACAAACACACCCACAAACACAGTAATACTATTGGTTATTTATTCCCTGTCTGTATCCCTGTCTTGTATCACATGACACCGTTGATTAAATGTGACACCCAACCATCCGTATTGCGCGGAACAAACTAAAGGTCCGTTCGTATGTCCCAGCATCGCGTTGCGGTGAATTGCATTGCCCGAACTTAACAAAATGTTATTGCGGTAGCGCAATGAAGTTAAATTTATTTTAACTTGATTTCAAGGCCGCACACAGGATTTATTTATTCATATTTTGTGTGTAAATTTTGCCGGTATATCAATCCCTTTATAATATTTATTTTGCGTTGAAAATAGGAAGGTTTTCTAACGTCCGTCATACAAGTTGACTGCAATTTCTGATACTTTGATACATAACTCATCAATTTGACGCAATAATATGGTATCTTTTCCGTGCTTTAAAATTTTTTAGTCATGGTCCAAAAAAAATGAACCGTTTTTTTACCTTACCTACAGTTCCAAACATTTACAACGAGTATGCAGTGCATGTTCTCTCTCATCAACGGTGACGACATGTTTGCTACGTTCCAGGCAATGTCACATGACAACCAATTAATTTATACATTCAGTCAAGTTTACCTATACACATTTATCAGTCTGTTCATCTACGTTGTCCTCAGTCTTTTCATCGCTGTTATTGTAGATACGTATGACACAGTCAAAGTAAGTTTCGTCTATCATCCTCAGTTTTATTTTCTTCATAAAATGTAACTTTGATAAGGTCTTGAAGACATGTCTATGTGCATAGAAGGTGCTGCCCCAAAAGTTTTGGTCCAAGGATGGTGTAAGATAGAATGGGCGTCATAATGTTTTTGCTCATTGTTATACATGATTATGATGGTTTAAACTCATTTTGTTAGTTGGTTAAACAAAACCGTATAATGGACCCCTGCCGAATAGTCAACCTGCATTTCCTAAAACTGCACGTTCATGTTACGTCACGAAGACGAACTACTCTCACCCATCAACAGAGTAAAACAACAAAACCAAGATTAGAACATAGACAGCAATACGAGAAAAAGGAGTAAAAAAGATAATTTTAATCTTAAAAGAAGCGTTACAACAGCAAAATTCATAAGCCCATACACGCATGTCATAAGCACGCTGTTATCCTATCATTTATTTTACTAAAAAACGTATAGACGCAAAATGCAAAAAAAAAGAATCTCTGAACTTAATATTGATGGGTGTACTATGCTTTGGACGGTATATTGGGAAAAGTATGGAAACGTATCAAATGTCTCTGGACTTTGATAGTAATCCATCAGTTTGAGAATTGAGTCAGTGGACGTTACAACCACCTTTTGCTTAGAATATTAAACATCATTTGACCGGAACATATTCAACGGTATACATGAGACATTCCACCCATATCAGAAGCCAATGGAAGGATCATCCAGTATTCCCCCAATGCGTGTTCACCGGGGTGTGCGCAATGGATCAGCCAATTACATAAGCATTACCTATAGATGAGATGACATCAATGGTTACAAACACAAGTTAGCACCTGGTCTACTGACATGTTAGAGGTACGAAGAATATGCCCATACAGTTACAGCATTCAATAGCCTTATCACGCCTGATGCCTGATTGAGCGCTAATTTTAAAAGCACTAGCCCTGCAGGTGCTCACGCATACTGCCGGGCAGTGCTTTGTTCTTTGCCCGGCGTTGACGTCACATGTCACCTCATCTTTATAGTTGCTGTTAGTTTGAAATCGAAACTAAAACATTACAAAGCTAATTCTCGGTGTCTTGTTGTCTTTGTTCATTTGTCACATAGAAATTCCGAGAGAATGGTGTGTGGGAAAATGAACTACAGGCATTCGTAAAGCAATGTGAAAAGGCATTAGATTTATCTGACGGCAAGGATCAAAGGTAAGTATCGTGTTCAGAGCTGAAATAGTCATGCAGACATTTATGAATGTTCTATATTCATATATGAATGTGCAAATTAAGTTTGCAGAAGGGTGTTGTACTTGAATTGGTATGGTACCTTTTTACAGGATTCAAAGCACTGCTACTTTTAGGGGATATTTCAGGGGGAAATGCGTTTCACTCATGTCGTAGACACAAGGCACGGGTCTTATCACTACTTAGAGCAGATGAGCTTACTCATGACCCGTTACCGGTATTTGCATACCCCTAGCCCTATACTCGTACCAGTACCAGTACTTACGTCATTCAAGGGTCCGTACTCGGTACTCGTGGCCGTGCAACATGGCCTTAGGACGTTAAAGCAATATTAGCACATTTTTTTTGAAGAGCGCCCCCAATTTTAAAAAAATGAGATTTTTACATGGTTGTATTGGTAACTGGCTAGTAAACTATACCTGTGAATGGTTAAGCTCGAAAATGTCTGTGTGTCACAAACGAAGGAATTTTGTAATTAGAATAATTATTATCGGGATCCCGATAATAATTCAACGGCTGCTGGAAACGGCCTTCCAATGTGAAATAGCCGGGAAATAGCGCCATCTACGTGTCTACGCTCATGCATTAGTTGTTTTATTGGTTCAGGCAAGTCAAGTTAGAGGTTATCTTCTCGAGGTAGCACTATTTTATCATGGACGGACATAAACGTAGCATTTCCAGCTCTGCCGTTAAGTCCAATCTGGGATACCAATTCTAATTACAAAATCGCTTATTTTATGATAAATACGCATTTCTTAGCATTCTCGTTCGCAGGTATAGTTTCCTAGCCAATTCCCAACGTAACTGTGCCATAATATCAACTTTTGAAAATTGGGGGCGCTCTTCAAAAAATGTGCTAATATTGCTTTAAAGCGGCACTGGCACATTTTCAGGAAATATGAAATGTCTTCAATTTGCTCGCAAATGATAGTCTAGGCCATTGGAAAAAACAGAGATATATGTTATATATAAAGATAACATGCCTAAAACAGATAGGGACATTGATAAGAAGCTAAATACATGCAGGGAAAATTGTAGGCTAACTTGCAAGTTTGCCGTAACTTTAATCAACAAATGTGTCTATTACATGAATATCATAGACTCGTACTCATTGATATTAATACCACAAAGGTTACAGTCCGGTCAAACAAGGTACATGCTGTGAGAATCGACTCTAGCGTGTGTTTTCATGTGTTACACGCCATTTCAGAGTCCTCTACTGAATTAATGTCGCCGCCGACATTAATTATAACGGTCATCAAGTCATGTGACTCGGATGTCAATCTTGAGTCATGTGACTTCTCTCCCGCTTCAGAAGCTCACTCTTGAAAAAGACAGCGTCGGATGACGGTCGAAAATTCGAGTAAGTCAATATTTATAGCTGTGTGACCTGTTTTAAATCTCATCATAATAAAATATTTCTGTTTACCCATAAGCGCTTTGATTTGGGCTTAATAATTTCAGG
The DNA here is from genome assembly GCA_023653785.1 of Ophioderma brevispina. NCBI lineage: Eukaryota > Metazoa > Echinodermata > Ophiuroidea > Amphilepidida > Ophiodermatidae > Ophioderma > Ophioderma brevispina. Next base: position 9,291 of record JAMKCH010008941.1, read on the forward strand.
TAAAGGCTAATGTATATAAAAGCTAACCATGTAGATATCATTTTTTGAAAAATCTAGAGGACGCACTATTTTTCAAATGTGCCATTGTCTCTTTAATTTTGATTATCCAAACAGAAGTATGTTGCATTGGGACAGTAAAGGTGTCTCTTCTTTTCGAAACTGGACACAATGAACATGTAAAATTATGAATCTCTGTACAAGACCGACTGCTTAAGATACCTTTCTAAGGGCGAGATTCTTTTATGACTTGTTTGACCAATTCTTATAAACCATGGGGCGAGTGGAAATCTGATATTAATCCATGTCTCATACTGCTTGTGTATTTCGTGTAGTATCTTTGACACAGTAGGCATTGCGAAAGTGTACTGTAAGGCACGCTTTGAGTTCTAACACGCTGATATTATTCACCCGATATTTGACCACGATATTTCCACTAGACATTAACGTAACACTGGAACAGGAGTTCTAATGGATACAGACTCCGCCACTTTACGATATTAAGCCCGGAGGCTGGTCCTCAAAACCTGCATGGGCCCACACCAACGATTCCGCCTGGACGCATTGGGCATTCAGCGGTTAGGCTTTGAAGATAACCTTAATATAATTATATATGCACGTTGATTTGAATTGATAGTGATATCGCCGTGTACTTTTAGTTGTATCAATCGTCAACTTTTAGCGTCATCGAACTTCTAAAACGTGTTTATAGAATAGTATTTACTACTATATAATGATGACACCGTTGACACGTTTCTTTTCCCACTAGGTCTTGTAATTATTTGGGTCCATTCACTAGTGGTTTTATCCTGATTTGCTGTATAGTAATAAAAATATTAAATGATTGAAGCAACTTTGAAGTTCAGGCATGATTTTAATACCCACTTACAATTACCAACTGCTTCTTTCATCCGCATTAGATAGGAATTGAAATGCTCATTATAACAAATAGCAAACAATATTTTGACTTAACAAAATAGTTAATACTGTAGTGGAAATGAATACCGTACAGTCAAGACAATTAGTGTCATTGCCATTCATCTAATATCTAGCATCTACCTTTTACTTCTTCTTTAACAGATTTGATGCTCACAACGAGAATACTCCATTATTACCCTGATAACAACAGATTTGTCATTCTATATGGTTTTAAACATCTTTGTGTAAGGGACCAAATCAATACTCAACCGGTGGGCATTTTCCGGTTCTGCCCGGTTCCAGGCGGTTCATTTAATCCGTTCAATCTTCTGAATCCTTTAATCCGATTAAGTCATTCAGCAAACTCAATGAATTAATTGAACCGCGCGGAACCGGGCAGAACCGGAAAACGCCCGCCAGTTGAGTATTGAATTCGTCCCTAATACAGTTTACTTGTTTTCCTTCAAGTACACATATTATGATAAACATGATGAAGCTTATGCATAATAACGGGTCGCCGATATCGGATTAATGAAAACATGCTGTTATTAGTGACTGCAAACATTGCTCAATGTTTCAAAGACATACAAGTCTGGCCAAATGCAAGTACTGAAGAACTTGATTCTAACTCAAACAAAGAAAGTTTTTCATGCTACACCAAGTTTAAAGAGTCATGTTTTTCTCTATAAAGGCTGACTGTGAGTTTTCAATATATATATATTTTTTTTTTTTATGTAATAATTAAAAATAGTAAACTAGAACTAAAGAGAGCAACCTAAACGCACAAGTTTTAGATGAATCGGGTATTTCGTTTTGATGCAGTAAACATTTATGTATAGTATTAAGTGCCATAGGGTACTGTGTATAACAAAAATTCCGGATCCGGAATTTTATAACAAGTTGTGATTTTCTATATGAAGGACTTCGATTTGAGCTTAGCTTTTTCACACAGTGATTAATATATGGACAAGCATTATGTATATGCAAAATAAATACACGATTTATTCGAAAATTGAGGGCGCCCTCCTCGGGAACTCTCTGAGTCAAATCATCTGTTCAGTCGTTTAAACGTGTACTGAACCTCAACATTTTGGTTGGGAATCATCAGAAAATGGATCGGTATAGTATCTTTATTTTACCTTGCCAATACATTTCCCGACCAAAGCTCTACCATACCCGGGTACCATACATTGACAGCACACGCATTAGTAACTTAAATCAATTCAATTTTGTATGGGATATCTGACAGTTATATTGTTAAACTTCAACGAATTCAAGCAGTGTTGCCAGGCTAATCATATTCACGAATATTCATAGCCTACGTAGATCTTTAGTGCAACATATACAATCTGCAGAGCTTACGTTATGGACCAGGAAATGGGATGCATGAGTACTACTTGACGATCGGTGACGATGTAACTTACGTGATATTTTAAACCAATCAGCATTGTGATCAAAACGGTGGTAGTGCTGAAGATGGATAGAAGCTGCAATTCAACTGTTTTTTTTTAAATGAGTACATGAAGTAATAATTGGGGTCATTGCGTTAAAACAATACCGCATCTTGCACAGGGATAGATATGGCTATATTGACAGGTGGGCCATACACTCTCAAAATATTTTGCTCAATGTTAATTACACAAGGAACAACCCTCGTTTGTTGATTGTTGGGTTGTTTTCTTTTTTAATCAACAGTGTATGGGGTGTTTGGGTTAAAGGATAAATGTCACCTATTGGTAATTTGAGAGAATTGTTTAAAAAAGCGGTTCTTTCACAGAAACGACTTTATTTTAGGTCAAGTTGGCAAATATGCATAAAAAAGAAGATGTGAAGATTACATGTTGAATTACGAAAAAAATCGGAGGAAAAGTTCAAAAAGACTTTCTTCATGTGCAAGTGATGGCAAAAAATAGAACCAGAGATCAATGATCACAAAGTGTTGCAAGTTCTCATATAGACTGAATAGAAAGTAAACTACTGTACTATTTGTGCTCTATAAAAAAAATAACCCTTCCCTGGAGGCATCCAAATTGGAAGGCTGAGCTTTCGGCACTCTTACGAATGCCATCAGAGCAAACCAAGCAGTCGTGATACACCATCGAAAAAAGGAAGAGAGAACAATAGGGGTGATCAAAGGACGCCGATGTAATTAGGTTCCCGGTTCATTTTTAGTCCGGAGGCATCATTTGAATAGTCTCAGGGAGCCTATAATGATAGTCTTCCCATTCAGAAGGAATTTCCACTCCTTTGTCACTATTGAAAGCGTTGCAATTGACTTTCATTTCCACCAAAGCTTTGAGGTTCCTTTCATTCCAATTCAAGTCCAGGTCATTTAAAGAAGAGAAACCATGAATGCTAGAAAGCGACTTGGACTGGTAACACACAAAAATAGGACATCGCCGAGCTTGTGTGAACCGGACAATATGGCATTGACTCAGACGAGATTAAATTCTGGACATGAACACCAATGAGCACTGAACAGAGTATCGAAAACTCAGTCCGCCAACTAGGGAAAGATTATTTTCTACTCATGGTTACCAACCTAGATTTCATTCAATCATTATTTTTACGCTATGTTGTGACTTGATTGGTTGACTCCCTACTTAGTCTCCACGTTCAGTATTAGTCTGCTTTCAGGAACCCTTCCAAGGACTATATAGCATTTTGTCAAAAAATTTCAGGCTGTTCCTCTAGCAGCTTTAAAATTGAAAGCAATTTTGAAAATTTTAGGTTTTTTCTTTTTTTAATTTTTTAATTTTCAATCAAGAATATGCCTTTAAAAACAATGTACTTCATTGTTGATTCCTACTTGTAAAACGAATGCAAGTATCCTTCAAGATGGTCACACAGCAGTAAATGGTTTGATCTTGTCATTTGCGAAAACCTTTCTTAGCTGAATATAAACAGGGAAATTGCGCGAATCTTCTTTCCTATATATTATGTACTCTACCTTTCTATATACAGACTGTCCAAAAAAAACTATCAATCAAGATTTTTTTTTTTTTTTGCCAAACTTTAATTTATCTCACGGATTTTTTCTGATTCTTTTTTAGCAGTTTCCAGCTTTCATGAGCTTTTTAGATGGTGTAATTTGGGGGGTCTGGTTTTTCAGGGGTTATGGCTACTTATATTCCCCTATTCCCCACTGCCTCCAGATGCCAGGGAGGTTATGATGAAGAAAGCAGTGTTTCCACAAGAGCAATAAAAAAGGAATGGTTGTGTTCCAAGGTCTCCAGTTTACTTTCACAATGGTGTTTTATGTTTTTAAGCCTTCTGCTGAAACCCTGAGTAAGCTGAGACAACAAGACTGCTTGGAATGAATTTCCCAATGCTACATGTATTATTAGCAATTGCGGACTTATAAAAGTTAAATTATGTTATATCACAGAAGCATCCTTGTACTACTTTTTTATTTTAATTTCAGTAAAGAATGTCTTACTGTGATTTTTCAATGGCACTTTTGTTTGAGATCAGGATAGCCGAAACTGTCCCTCAACAGGGTTTCTTTCAACTGCTCAGATAAGTAGCCCTAACCCCTGACCAGACCCTCCTCTCCCAGCTACTCGACGCTCGCCAAAAAAACTTTTTCCTCTGTTGACACGATGGGGTTGAAATTACTATAGTACCATCACGACAAAATGTTTTAATTTTTCATCATTCATTGTTAAACCTACTGAGCTGCAAACTTTACTTGCAAGAATTTATTAATCGGCTTACCAATTGGTGATTTCCGGTTCTTGCAAAGTGTAAAAGAAATTTAGAACGGCAAAAAGCACTACCTTCGCAACCACTATTCACAGTTAAAATCATTTACTGTTCAATCAGACTACTGCTTGGTGACAGTGCAGGTAAGTGTTGAACTCTGTTGCTATCCATAAAAAACTTACTATTCAAATAAATAATTTTTATTAAAAGAAATACATTTCCAGTTCCATAATCAAAATATTGCACAACGAAAATTCTAAAATACTTGGTTGGCAAGACATAAATGTTGCTCATAATAAACATTTGTGATGAAGACTTTCTCTTTTCGAATTTTAATGTCCAAATATTGCACAAAATGTTGCTCAATATTGACAACATAAGTTCTTTAGATTGTCTTGCGTTCCATACAGCTAGGCCTTCCTCATAATTGCCACGTTTGCATATTCAGTATGAGGTTCCCTCATTCTCATATCGCGGCCTTCACCGCGTATTGCGATTCATCTGTTTGCTCAATTGCTCGCCTGGGGACTAGTGTAGGAATGTTATGTATCTTTGCATTTCTTTGTTTTGTCAATTTGCTTTTTTTTGGTATCATTGGATATAGTAGACATCCAGTATCAGAGAAAGTATTGGTCGCAGTTTTTTTCTGAAAGCTTTGGGTTTGGCGCCATCTGGATTTCAAAATGGCCGCCATTTCCAAAGGATTTTGACGTATATCTTTGGTTCTGAGCAACATGGGAAGTCAATTTGGTGGCCAAACCTATGTTTTCAATACTTGGGCGTGCAGATATGATAATTAACCTAATAATATAATCCAAGTTTGTGCTTTGTAACAACCCCTCGTCCATACTGGGGGGGGGGGATTGTATTAGCCATTGCCCATATCCCATCCCCCCCTTTGAATTTTCTATAATAGGGTCTTATATTCTTTCGATGTTTCGATGCTTTTTTGGTGTCCTTGGTGTAATAACATCCACTGTATCAGAAAGAGTATTGGTCGCATTTTTTTTTCTGAAAAACATTTGGCGCCATCTTGGTTTTTCAAATGGCCGCCATTTTCTAACGGATTTTTGCCCTATAAACTTTGGTTCTACAACATTGAGTCAAATTTTTGGGCCACAACCTTTTTTTTAATACCTGTGAGTCAAAAATATGATATCAACCTAGTCTAACCAAGCTGTCCTTTTCACCATCTCTCCCATGGTTGTGGTGGTGGTGTGTTGCGTGGTGGTGGGGGGATGATCGTTTTTACCCGCTTCCTCCGCCCTAGTCCCCCTTTGATATTTCTATGAGGGTCAATATTGTGTGGTAGAAAAATACCTATTTATAGCTTTCGGTCCCTTCTATGACCAGAGTCAGTCAGAAATATCCAACTCCCCAGCTATATGACTCCTAATGTGTCCTGAAAAAAATGTGGAATATTGAAACTAACCGCTAAACCGCTAAGCGCTAAAAATGCTACAACAGCGATTTTTTGTCCGGATTTTGGCAAAAATTCATAAAAACAATTATTTTATCCAATAATAAGTTGGAACTGTATAGAACGAGGTTACATGTGCCCGTCAACTGGCCCAAGGTATGCGTGCGCACCACTGCAGGGCTTGTGCTTTTAAAATCCACTCAATCAGGAAGTGATAAGGCTATTGATACTGTAGCTGTATGGGCAAATTCTCTGCACCTCTAACACGTCAGTAGAACAGGTGCTAACTTATGTTTATATTGACATATAAGCAAGTCAAAAAATAATATAAAATTAAAAATATTTGAAAAAAGTTCGCCAACCTCCAAACCGCCCATTTCTTCTTTAAGGATAAAATTCATCCTTAAATGGCTGCCATTTTTAATCAATTTGTTTTCACCATGTAGAAGTGAATGCCATACAAAATCCTTACCGACGTGCTACTACTGCCTCAGGTGCAACAGGATCTACAGTCAGGATATATGCACATGTGTGGGGCTTTTGCTCCAGTCTACATACAAGGCCTGAGAATTGGTATTGTTGGATGGAGCACATTGTCTTGACCCAAAGATGAGCGTAGATATGTTGAGGCCAGGCTTCCTTTTGTATATAGGCCGAGGTGACAACTATCGGCCTTTGGTTTTGCAAAAGTCTCTGAAATTTCTTCCATCTGGTGTAGTATGATCTCCGCCAGCATATTTTTGTGCTGATAACAATCTAATAACATAATTTCTTCCATCAGCTTGAATTTACTTGTACTGATGGTGTTTCACATATTTCAGAGCTTGTTAAGAGCTGAAACGATGCGAGCTTGAGCTTTAAATCATAATAAGAGCACCCTCTTGCCAACACCATTATTTTTTAGTTTAACCGCCGGCTTCGTGCGTTGAGGTAGCAGCTAATATGTTGAAGCTGGCGGAGCCAGCGAACCCGTCCAGCCCGGAGCATCCAGCAGCAGTGCTCAATGTCTCAATATGTCCAAATGGAGGCCGGAGAGTCCGCAGCATCGCGTCACCAGAAAGGTCGACGAGAGCGCATCCCCGTCCGCCGAGCCGTGTGACGCTCCCCAACAGCGTCAGCAGAGGCGGCCTGCTGTCCAACAAGAGCCTTACTCACCACCCTACGCATGCGATCCCCCCCCGCCCACTGGGCTCCAAGACCGCATGCGAGTGCCCAAGAGTGGGACAAAGGCACCCAATGGTTCCCATGTCGCCGAGCAACGTGTCCAGTCTCCCTCCTATGCACGAGAGCTATTGCACGCATGCTGGGGCGCCATATTCAGCAAGCGCTGTAGACGCAGAGGCAGGCGGCGGTGCGCAGGGCACCAACACATACTGACCCGAGGAGGTTTGCTGCCAGACACGTAGCTCGCCTACCAAGTCTCACACCCCCGAAAAGCTGGTGCTCGACCGCATGGGCAGAGGCGCTCCACTGAGGTTGATCCGAAGCAGGCGTTGAGCCCCCTTCCGAGTGAAGAAGGGCAAGGCCGCCGACGCAGCCATAACCGTCCAATATTCGCGTTGAGGCATATCGCCGACACACACGTTGAACAGCATGTGGAGAAGCACTGATCCCCGTGGTAATCCCTTCCTCAGACGACGCAGCCGACTGCCTGGCGGGCAGGCAGGATTTCGCCGTGGCCGAGCGCTTGTTCGTCATGGTTTGTGGGGCTCACGGAAGATTTTTTGGGAGAGCTATGAGCGGCACCGTTATGCTGTCCAAATTATACGCTTGAATTCGGCAATGCTGAGCCATCTGGGTTCAAACTGCACACCTCTGAGGGTTGAATTTGGTACCTATGACATCCTGTGTTTTGTACCAAGCTCGTGAAGCGTTCCAATATTGACCACCCACCATGCCGTGGTGAAGAAGTACACTTTATTACCAGGATCTTTTTTCAACTATTTCTAGCATTAATCAGCATCAATCTATCGCCTCTTCATGCGTGCTCCCACCTGTGGGAGCTTAATATTCCCATGGAATTTTGTTATGACATACCTCTGCATATAGCAGTAGCTAGCATTTAGGCCTACTACTGGTTTCATCCGTACTTGGTTATTGTTTGTCAGCCAGGAACAGAGTGCGGCCAACCGTGTTGCGTTCCTACCTTCTTGTCCGGAATTTTGCTCTGTCCGTAACTGAGTGGATTCTTTCAAACACAAGTCTTCATAGTTTGAAGTTGAGTATCTGATACATTGAGATCTTCTGTCCCGGTTTCTTGTCATAGTTATCAAAGGTTCTCTCCCCTATGCACTTGTCCACTCAACATCATATGAATTCCAGCCCTTGCTTCGTTTAAGGCTTTGCAAGTCTTAAACTTGCTGGCAAAAAACCCTTACAGTTTTCATAAGGGGGAGACTTTTGTTGGCTGCATCATCAATCAGTACTAGCCTCCTTAACTCCAAGAGCACGTATAAGTTAACCTTTGCTGGTGCAAGGCATTATTTGGATAATTTTGTATGTGCGCCACCGATGTAAATTCGACCGCTTTCAACGGAATGTTGAAGGATGTGTGGCAGAATGATTCATCCCCAATATTTCAATATTTGGCTTCACTAGAACGAAATTCATATCTTGGAGATCAAGGTGCAGGAGCTTTGTCTGATGCAGGTCAAAACCAGCCAGTTTCCCATATATAAACTGTAAGAAGTTTATTGTTATAAGGTAGCAGGTCGGCAAGTTAATACGTGCAAGAAGACAAAAAAGGATGGCCTTCCTCTGTACCTGGCTCCCGACCTGGCTGACAACTACTCAAGCTAGCAAGAAACCACTGGTAGTCACTGATACATACTGCTGTTGAGATGTCCAAATACACTCCATGAATACCAGCTCACCAAGTTGTGAGCACACATGAGGCCAACACATTGATGATACTTATGCCTAGAAAGGAGTGAAAAAGCCTGTTCTGACCTCTTTCAGGACACTCACTTGTCCGGCTTCACTTCACCCAGATGGAAGAATTTTCATATTTTATGAAGAGCATATCAACCTCTATGAGGCAAGAAGCACCTGTTTAACATAAGTTAAGGGCATCTTCTTGCAATTCGCGTTTGTTATGGACATTGTATGGCATTCAAAATATTTTAGCTGTAAACCTAACAAAAATACCACTACAACGTTTCTATCATTTTGGCTATAACCAAATGTTTTCCACGTGCTGCATTTTTAGAGGCAACACTTAGTTGTCAGTGAAGACGTCACATGTGATGTTGGTATATGACATTTCTGGATAGAGGAGACCAAAAGCTATACCAAACACACATCATAACGACCCTTATTCAAAAACGGGGACGCTGTTGGTAGGGGCATGTGAAAATGATTGACCTCACCCCCCCCCCCACCCCACCACCACCACCACCACACCATGGTGACGGTAATTCCAAGCCCAGATTGGTCAGATTAGGTTTATTATCATATTTTTGAACTCCCAGGTGTAAAAACATAGGGTTTGGCACTCACAATTTGGCCTTCCAATGTTGCTCAAACCAAGTTATAGGGGAAAATCCTTGGAAATAATGGCGGCCATTTTGAAATCCAAGATGGGCGGCCAAACGCTAATATCAGAAAAAAATGCGACCCATACTTTTCTGATACCTGATGTCTACTCGGGGTTCGAACCACTGACAACCACAAAAGCATCCAATCATCGTCCCTTATTGTAGAAAATTTCTAAGGTAGACTGGGTTAGAGGCAGCGGCTTCCACCGATCGCCCCCCCCCCCCCCAAGGGGAGGGTGTTGCAAAGCACAGCTTTGTTAGACTAGATTTATTATCGATATTTTTTGAACTCCCAGGTAGTGAAAACATAGGTGTGGCCACCAAATTTGCCCTCGCAATGTTGCTCAGAACCAAAGTTATAGTGGAAAATCATTTGGAAATGTCGGCCATTTTGAAATCCAAGATGGGGCCACACGGCTAATCAGAAAAAAAATGCGAGACCAATACTTTTTCTGATACCTTGTGTCTAACTCTCTCCTGATACCAAAAAAGCATCCTTAGCAAAAAAACTGCACCAGCTTGAAATCATAACTAAACTCTACAATAAACGTTGTGGCCTCTGCCGCACAAACCCTGTATGGGCTGTAGTCCTATGGGCCGAAGCCCCATCCTGAAAGACGTTCATTCTCTGAATAACAAATGAACGCTGCACATGGTATTGGGCATGAAGTCTTGGTATTACAAACATTATCGAAGATTTCCAATTACCTCCTAGCCTTAATTCGTCATCGATACACGTGAGTCCCATCAGAGAACTAACGTGCGGTGTAAGGACCCATACGTTGCCTGCGGATTTGCCTAAGGTTCGTTCATACTACGCTGCACAGCGCCAGTGCAGTGCCGATATATAGATCACTTGCTGCAAGCAACTCAACGCACCCCTGCCAAGCTGCAGTTAAATACATTAACTCGGTTGCAGTACCGCAATGCATTATACTGGACAAAGACCGAATTCGAGCACTGCAACTTACCCGCAACGCACTTTAGGCGCATATGCTGGTAGTAACACATATTTGAGATAAAACTAGCCTCATCAGCAGCCACCGACAGATTATATTTGCTTCCTATATTATGATCTTCAGCTCTAATAGCTCCTAATGCCTGTTTGGCTCTATCCTGTATGGAAGCAAGTTCAAGTCAAGAAGGACTATTACGAAATGAGGAGGACTTGGATTACATTGATGGAGTTATAACGACGAGCATTTCATTGGGGGCAGCGTTTCACAGCTTACTGTTTTTTTTTTTTTTTTTTTTTTACACTCCGACAATGTTTGCTATTGTTCTTCAGTTTCCTTGCGCATGATTGTCGACTGGTCCATGCCATTCATCCATGTAGATTAAATTTTTCCCGATATTGTAAGCAAAGGCATATTATTGGAGTCATCTGATACCTTTCGTCTGTTTACCTCCTCAAAACCTTTAGATTCCATTTATCCCCCGGGTCAAAAGGGCAAGGGGGATTTTATCATATCGAAATCTGTCGTCGTCCGTCAGTTCTGTCGGTCTGTCTGTCTCCATCTGTAACCCGTCAGACCCCTGACACGATCTAGATGACACTTGCACCACAGGACCTTAGTTATCTGACTGTGACAGACAAGTCTGTAGTCAAAGGCATATTTGCGTTATTCGGACTTTTCCAGCTCTTATTCCCCTGACAAATTGCAAACTTATGACCCGCCGCCCGCCACCACCTGCGCAAACTCTCTCTCTCTCTTACAACTGGACAGGGAGATCTCACAAGTTTTAATTGAAGTATTTTTATTCATGTATTATGAAGGAAACTTGATAAACTAATACTAGCTGACAAGAGGAAACCAACATGCTCTTTATCCCATTTGCTTTAGGCATCCAGAGATATGAGACAATTTACGCAGTAGGCAAAATCCATTAACCGCCACTTTTCTTTATGCGATTCAAACATCATTTATGCAAAACACAGCTGTTTTCTAAAAGGCTTTCAAGTGAGGGTTTACACTTCATAAAGCAAACTCTTAAAGGCCAGAAAAGGATTTGCTTGTGCATATCGTAGTGACCTGGAAGAAGTGGCTGTGAAAGACTGAACTGAAAATGGATGTTGACTGCATGAAAAACGAAATCACCATTGTCGAAGAGTGTCACACAAGCCGCTTTCGTTTGCAGCAAATTATCATACCCATAAACGATTTCTTATTGTTAACGTAACTAAAACTGCCTATGACAAATCAGGTCTTGAGAAAGGAAATTTAAGCAAGATGTGGTTCCACATGAGCAGGTCGAAGCAGGGTATAAGTGGAGTTGTAGCAGGAAAGTCTATAATAAAGGGAGAGTGTGCTGTGATGCAATGAGTGCAGTGCGGCAGTGTTAGGTGCTCGGACCTCGTGGATTCGATATGCGTGGTAGGACCCCCAATACTGAGAATGAGCAAATTTGAAGAATAAAATTTCTAGGGATTTTTGAACTTTAAGTTCAAATGCATTTCTTCTATGAACTAAAACGTTCGCCGAACCAAAATTGATTAAAAATGTATTCTCGCCGTTGGTTAAAAATTCAACAAGCGTTTTTGGAGGAATCGATTAGGCAAATTGGGCCAAAAAAATGTCCTTTAGGGAAGATTTTTTTTCCACATAGAGCTGCAAGGAGATCGGCAATCTCCAAATCCCAAATATAGTAGGAACTGGGGTGTCCTACCCCCACCAAGTATCAGGTCCCTACTTTACAAAATCTCAGGCGGTGAAGGTCACTAATCTCAGCAATTCGGTCCACAGCGACCACTCTTGACAGGGCAACACATTTTGTTATGCGATGAGCTATTACAATTAAGCGCGAAAGAGAGCCCGTCGCTCTTCAATCAGCTATTAAAAACTCCACGCGAGTACGATCTTCACACGATTTTCCGCAAAGTCTCTGCATTGTAACCGCCTGCTTCATGCTGCTCGTTGCATTGATGTAAGAAAAATTGACACAATAACATTACAGCATCTATTCAAGTTCCAATTATCTTTGACTTTCTGATTTTGAGCAGCAGAAAATTAGGGGAGAATCGTGCATTTGGACTATTTACTATCATATTCATCTGATTTTTAGATAAGTTGTCAGCAGATTTATAATATTTAGAAGATTGAGGAATGTAACAAATCATGGTATCTGGTGATTCATTCAAACTACTAGTATTGACAGTATTGGGAGATAGATGTGTGTTGTAGTTTTGTTGAATGTCCGAGTCCACTGGGGTTCAATTGAGTCCGAGTCAAGCCGGTCTGAGTGCGGCGAATCGAGTCCATGGCATGGGCCCTGAGGTTCGAGTCCCTGGGACCCGAGTCCGAGTCCAACGAGCATGAGTCCAAGTCTTTGTGACTCGGACTCGCCAATGAGTCCGGATGAATCCTGCTGTTCTAAACTCCAAATGTAGTGCGTCACGCCCCGCGTCACGAGTCAAATCTGCAACCGATTATGTTAAAATCGTGTCATACAGGCTTAGAAGAAACACGAGCGGATATGTTCTAGACAACCGATGGTCATGTTCACAGGAATGTAAGACCGAAACAATACAGTGGGGCTATCTACACAGGGGCACCAGATCCGCATAAATGTATGTGGTACTTCCAAATCAGTGTTTGTTGGTGAACGTGCGTGGGACTGTCTGCACGATGCACATTTCATGCCATTACGCATGATTGTTGCGACAATTCAAATCTGATCGCGTAAGTGCGTGCACCTCAGTGCGTAATAGAATCGCGCGTTATTAGGCGTGACACTGTGTGTATGAATAGAAACCGCGTTAGGAAGGCGTGTTCCTTCCGCACTCCCTATATCGATTCCAAGTTTGAGGGTGACGTCAATGTGAGCGTTAGGTTTTGCACCCTAGAAACGCACGCGCTGGCCTTTCCATCAACACGCACGTGAATATTGGCAGCACAATAGAATGCTAAAAAGCGATGCAGAGTCACATCATTACGTATTGACGTCACCCTCAATGGCTCAAGACCGAACAGAGTATACGCTTGTGGGCTGTGCATGTGCAGTTAACACATACTCCTATGTATGTATACACCATATGCGCCAATGGCCAACAATGATCGATCTTTGTAGATAGCCGCAGTAAGTGATGTGTGAGCTTATAGGACATTTTTGACAGCAACACCATGTATCATGGGTAATGGTACTACTTTGAACTAGAAAGAGCCATGTTTACAATCACGACAATCACAATTTAATGGTCATCAACATATCAGTGCATGCCAGCACTTGATCCACAACACTGGATAGGCAATCCACGCGATTGAATAGCGAGCGGGTGAGGAAACGGAGTTGCGCAGCCCTTTTGCTCTACCCAAAAACATTCACTCGGTTGCACGGGGTTTCTATGGGAGATATACTGTCAGCCTTTAAAGTACTTTCTGGTCAATATCTGAAAAAAATATGCAAGCGTTTGCAATTTGTATGAAGTATGTTGCCTCCGTTTTGCTTGAAATTAACTGTGAGTAGAGTAAACGAATGTGTTCTAGGCAATTTTTGCGACCGCTTAGTGAGGATATGGTGGGTACACCTCGTAGCCTATACACTGTACATAATACTGTATGCCTAAGTCACTGTACTAGTCAGACTATGCTCAAAATGCTTATTATAAAACTCCATGGGAAATTAGATTCGTATTTAAATCATGAGTCTTTCGCTGGATAATGTAGAATGGATCACAATTAGGCCTAAGGGAGAGCTTGTGATTTTACATTTATCACAAAACAGTGTTGCTAGACTAGCTTAAAATCAAGGTCAAGGACCAAAAATTTCAGTTCCTTCCAATTGTAATTTCCAAGTTGATTTAAACCATGATTTTGGGCCAGTATACGGCCCCATAGAGGCAGTGCATTATCTTTTTTTCAAAGCGAGTTTAATCCGATGGGGAGGGGGTTGGTGCGGGTGGCATGCTCATTCCAAGGGGTTCGTGAAACTTGGACCCCGAAACGGCTAACAAGACCAATTTTCAGTGAATGAAAATAACCCAACGGGGAGTCTAACGGAGCCAGTTTTTTGGTGAAATCATACTAGTTTTCAGGGGTTTTTAACATAAGGGGACCAATTGGCAGTAAATTATTACCCCTTGTGGGGACCTGTTTAAACGTGACTAAACCATACATTCTTTAAAATACACTTGAGAATATTATTAGTCAAAAAAGTGTCTTTTTGATAATTAAAAATAGTCATGCAAATCAGTCGTTTTATCCTTTCAGAATGTTACTTCAATGCTAGAAACATGTTTGCTATGCTGAAGATATACTTCCCATATTTTACCCTAGGTAGTTTTCATGATTACAAAAATATTTTCACTCCTCTAAAATTTACACTTTAAAATGACCAATAATGACTGATCATTTTAATTTGGCAAAGTTATTGACTAATTAAAGACGTCTTTAGACTCGTCAAATAACTAGAATTAGTTTGTCAAGCACTAAAAAATGACAAATTAAGTAAACAGGTAATTGCTAATAGCTTTGCACGAATTTTGTAATTAAAAAGTCAGAATTTTTTAGTTGTAGAAATATTTGCATTATGAAATTTAATCCAAAAATCGTAAAAAACTTCTTTTTAATTCAAACCACTTTTTAGCCCTTATCTGTGGATTCTAAAAAAATATGTGCTGGACTAATATTTATTAGTCAAATAAGACACTTTTTGACCAATTAATATTCGCAGTGTAGCAATATACAAAAAGTTACACTTTTTGCTATTAAGCCAAGAAAAATTACCACACTCGGGTTTTATTTTGATATCAGAGTATGTTTAGGTTACATTTTCCTATTTTATCATTGAACCCCGTCACAATCACAAAAACTGAATTTGATACCCCCTAGAACTGCTTATGTGAATTTTATACCCCTAAAGGTTGTCCCGCATTTGAAGCTTTTGTCGCTCTTTTTTGGAACGAACATTTGTCCCCGACCAAAATTCAAGAACCCCACAGGAATTATCTTCCAAGTATCTAGTATATTTTGTTAAATAGTTTATATTATTTATAAGAACGTGCATGCCCCAAATCTATTAACGACTGTAAAAAGAGGATACGAGATGTCACTTCTCCCCCCCCCCCGGTCCCAGGGGTTACCCCCATCCATCACTTGAGGAGCTTACAAGTCAATTGCTTGGGGGGGGGGTATAGTAAGCGGGAAAAGGAAGGAGGAGGAGATAAATTTAATATTTAAAATATCTGTGAAAGTAGTCAAGCACTTTACTGCATTGTGTCTGTGAACTGAAAACCTGAAATATGATTTTTTTTTTTAAAGACTTTTTAAAAATTTTGAATCATAATTTTGTTCAGAACATATCCACCCATACTCGAAAATCAAACAATTAATGACAAAACCTTGACATACGCGTAATTAATCCCCTAATTCTGTCCCTTTTCCGTGGTTTCCTATTCCTTTGTACGTGCACGAACGGTTTCTTGGGTAGAGCAAAAGGGCCCGCCAAGCAATTTCGGGTTTCCTCACGTTCGAGTGGCGATAGCCTATCCAAGTGTTTGTGAGATCGTGAGCCAAGCCAAGACCAGCATTGCTTCAAAACAAATCGCAACTACCGGCTCGGGTTAGGCAATGGGTGACGAGCTAAATATACTAGTCAATCTCGTAAAAAACATCCACTACGCTACTTTTACTTTCCCATGCAAAACAACTACTTGTGGTCTGCTGACGGAAGAGATTTTTTTTCGAAGGCAACGGCAAATTTGAAACTAAAATCCCTACAAAATATTCAATTTCAGTGCTTTTTTCTCAAAATTCTCATCCAACAGTCTGTGTTGGATGAGAAAAGTTGCTCAAAATAGCGTTTTCTAGCTATATGCCAAAAGGTTTGTAGAGGTATGTTTGGTAGATTTAGATTTAAATGTAATTGATATGGCCAAGTGAGTCGATTTTTAATAGCGGATATGTCGCCATTGGTCTAATGTATATTTCGCAAACCTAACATCCCAATTCAGATAACGAAACATTAATGACTTCACCGCCTGATAAATATATAGACCAGTAAATTGTTTACGTTCTGAGTCGGTCACGTGACCCGGAAAAATTGCTGGCCTCGCAGGCCCAACATTAGCGTTCCACTGTATTATACCACTGTATATAGTAGATAGGTTGAGTTTAATTTATTATGGTCATAAACACGCTTTGAATTCACCATAAATATTGTTCTATTATTATATTTACTGCCCTGCATAATCAACAATGCCGACCCCAAGTTGTCCGGGACGGTTGCGCTTAATCGAAGGACTCCAAAAGGCGAAAATTCGACTGCATTTTTCCCTATTTCTCATATACTTCCAAAAAAAGCTGCTGATCCAAATTTACAATGTATACATTTTTATGGAATGAGCATATTTTTTATAAGGATTGTAACTCTGCCAAAGTTTGAATGATTTAAGGGATTGTTGTACTAATATATACGGGTGATACGTAGAAAAAAAATAACAATTCTTTTTAACATGTACTAATAAATCCCTTTCAGGAAAATGTGTTATTTTAGCACATTCAACAATAGGGCATTTGTGCTAAACAGGGTGCAAAAAAGTAATTGAATTTAAGTGCATTTTTTCCCTTAAAGAAAAAATTTTGAGCTAAAAATAGCAGTCATTATTACTTGTGGTGTAAATGTATCATCTTCAATTCATTTTTGTATCAATACAGGTAATTTAGTTGCACAGAGAATATAGGAGGGTGATCACTCCCTTGGACAATATATGATATGTGACCTGAATCAAATAGCTGAATTAATTATTAAAACAAATGTGTTTAATTTTATCTATCATGACCAAGTGTAAGGCAGATGCTATGAGCTTATAGGTGAATGAACAAGAAAAAAAATAGAACACAAAAGGCAGAGATGTAGCCGTATGCAGGCTCAATGCTTGATGCAGGTAATGTGACGGATATGAGCAACGAAACACTGTCACTGGAAGAGCGAGTGATAAGACTTAAGTTCCACGATGGAGCTCATCAGTTGGAAGCTTACAGTCCTTTTTATAATATTACTTGATTTAACCTGGATCCTTCTTCTCTTCAACTTCACCAGGACAAGATGATTGGTGATAGTAAGCCCCTCTACTTACATTTTTGGTATTATTTTGTCGTGTCAGTTTCTCATTTACCCCAGCCTAGGCATAGCCAGGTCTGAAAATGTTGATTTCCCCAGGAGCAGGGCAAATTTCCCCCAATTATATTAGGATTTCCGCCACCATTTCTTATGTTTTCTTTTAATCCAATTTCCTCGATGACCAATTTCCCTGGAAGGAGATTCCTGATTTCCACATTTTTTCCAGGCTGGGCAGAGCTAGGTCTGGTCTTGGACTTGGGTAGGCTTATCACTATCATCATAGCTAGGAGTAGGAAGCTAGGAACGCTAAATAATAGAAATAAAATGTCACGGGGATGTAGTTTTGACCAATCAGTGAACAAAGACTAGGTATTCGGGATATAAAACGAATATTGACTGGTCTTAATATCGGGTTGATGATGGAGATAATCGCTCCCGTCGTTGGCCTGCAGTATACCTGGCCTACTATAAATGTAGGGCCTATCAATACCTGCCTACTAGAATAATGTAGGTCTTAGCCATACTAGTTAGGCCTGCATACTATGTAGGCCCTAGCATCCTTGTAGGCCTAGCATACTTGGCCTACTACGCCAGTGTTATTTATTTTAGCCAGGTAGGCTAGGGCACTACGGGAGCGATAATCTCCATCACCACCCTCATGACCAGTCATATTTGTTAAATATTTAACAGACTGTTGATTTGGACAGTACATAATCGGTGGAAGTAACAATTTCTAAATCCGGAAACCTGTAACATGGCTACGTACCCAGCTGTAGGGCCTACGTCAGTTTTTGCGGTAAGAATCTGGACCAACTTGTGGAGACCACACCCCAGGCATCCTTCAATGCACTCTTTGTCATTGGGCTTCTGCCCCGGTGACACCAGGGCAACGGATGAAACAAAACTGGGAGTTAAGAACTTGGTAAAGGAGCACTTCTTCACATAACCCGATAGAAAGTAATTATTTAAGCATAAAGGTATCTGTATGCTTTTAGAGACTCGTGGCGAGTGAATGGCTGGTGTGTGGAATGAGGTATATCTACAATGTCCCGTAGTGCCATCGAATGGCAATCTTTTTTTGTATATCCTTCGACACAGAAATCTAACTTATAAGGATCGGGTAATTGGTCCTCAGATTTTTGTTTTCAGTCGCTTCAAGTTATCCTGCGCTTTTTCAGAATAAATCTTTTTTAACATTCACATTTCATTCCATCTTCACCGATAAATATCTTGAAGAAAAAAGTTCGTGAAAACTTCCACCACAGAGAGATGCTGAGATTACACGTGTCAAGCACTGTTTCCCGACACTGTTTACTATGCTGGGACAACTGTGACCGCGAAATGTTTTGCCTGCGAGGCTGCGCGTCGCGTCGGATTTACATTGATACGAAGTGACAGATGTTAACTGGTCTAAAGATGTAATGATTTTGTGCATCCTGTGAAAAGACTGTTTCTGTCCAGCCCACCTAATACACAACCCAATATGCCTCTTTGATTTAACACATTGGCGTGCCTGCTGCTGGCAATCCCAAACAATTTCCGCTTTGATAAATGTTCCTCTGTTTTTCATGTACTGTTGTTTTGGCGGATAGTGAAAAATGGTGACTGTCCGTTCAAAGAGGTAAGTTCGGCTTTTTCCTCAGTCCAGCCTACAGTGGCTACTCTGCAGAATCCAACTCTATGCACCGCCTAGTGTAGACTACTGAATTACTCTGGCATACTTCTGTCTAGGAACTGCCCTTTTTGGCATTGGGAATGCAACTAAACTGTACGTAAAATAGGACTAGATCATGATGACCGAATTAATGTTGCTATCAGAGTCCAAATTGGTTAATTTTACTTTGTATGCCTGTATTCTGTGGGCCATGCTGATCAATATTCATGTCTAAAATGATAAATTCGTTAACCCCCTGTTTGTGCTCAGGCATAATGAAAAATAGCTTTGGTTTGTTTTCCAATATCACTTCGGCTTTTTAAAAAAAATCCCATCATGTGATATTGGAATGCAATACCCTTTTACTGCATTGCGTGAACAAACTGCTGCAACGTTGATCGTGTTTTCAGACACTAGCAAGGCAAAACGAACACTCAACGCGTCTACATTGGCGATATGTGTAGGTGTAAGGCAAAAGGCACTTATCCTATACAGAGAATAGCATACCTATTAACCTTCGACGTCTAAAACAATAACTGTTAAAATGTTCTGGCACGTACCTCCGTTTTTACACCAATTTAAGCGAATCCATACATGGGTTAAACCACAATGCACTGAAACATCCGGTAAGATTAACAGAAAGGCAGATATCAACGAACAACCAAAACAGTGACATATCGCATCCCTGGTTGGACATATAGCCCAATTTTATTCCACAATTCATTGCAAATGTGTCTGACACACGATTGTACTTACTCTATAGGTAATATATGTTGTATTGATAAACACGAAAGATGATCAAAATGCATTTCATTAAGACTGATGACATTTCATAACAAAACGGACGACCCTATTTGTAGTTAAGTGCATTTAGCATATTAGTTATGAAAAACGCTATTACTATTAATTGTAAAGCTTATCATTTACCCATATCGTTTGAAAAAAAAAGACATAGGATAACGGGTTCTGAAAGAAGCGTTTAGTATTTGTAGATTCGTAGCATCCGTTGTAAAGTTTTTCTTTTTCCCTCTCTTAGAATTTGAAGAACTTATTTTTAATGCAGCTTTTCAAAAATTTTAGTATCGTATATTTATGTATTGTTGTTTAAGAGTTTCGTTATGACGAACGACTGATAAGGCTAGACTTGTACATGTAAAATCGGTTGCGTTTTATTTTGATTCAATACCATTTCCGAATCTGTAATAAATGGAAATCCATAATGTGGGACTTTAACTTCTGATATCAATCGTCTCTGTCATTGAAATCAAGTACAATAAATACGAGTGCCTCGGTGAGTCAATGCGCTTTAGACCTTCTTTCATGTTGTGAATCCTAGTGAAAATATGTAAAAGAAGCAGATTTGTTTTCAAATCTACTACCTAATCGCGACATTCTTCTGACACTCCTCACACAAATTTAATCACATACATGCCAGCGTATTGAAATAATTCAATAGAAACCACCTTTGTCTGATGTTCGTAGAACAGAAATGATTTAGCTAATGTGGTAGATCAAGACACTTCCGCACACACACCCACGGTAACGACAATGATCCGAGTCAGGATGAACCAACAAAATGCTTTTCACATTTTTTTGTTTGTGCCAGTGTATACTATGCTGCAATTGGTCTTATCGGAGCAGCGAAACTTGATGACATTCTAGTCAGCTTCTACGTCAATAAAACTGAAGAACACATGCAATGTCTTCATAGGAAACCTCTGCGTTTGCGACTTATTGACCGACACAGTTGTTACGCCTCTTCTGATAAGACGACTTCGACACCAACCGCTTGGAGTGAAAATATATCTCTATCCGTTTTTCAATATTGCGTAGCCGCCTATCTTAGCTTGAGTCTCTCTCATGTGTTTGATGTGCATCGCTTTCAACCGTTATCTAGTTCTGACTCGCCCATTCTCCTACCTACCGTTTATGTTGTCGCGCAAAGGGGGTAACAGCGAGCATTGTTTTTTTAATATGGGTGTCCCACCATTTGACGATATAGTTCCGGTGGATTAAGGTACAAGACTCCCTTACATACGATCAGGAAATCTTGCTTTTATCTTTGTACAGCCCCAAGAATTAGCACTGATTTATTTCACTTTGAGCAATATTAAGTCATAATGCACATAAAATATTGTTAATTTA
>JAMKCH010008942.1:0-53625 GCA_023653785.1 Ophioderma brevispina
TCTAGAAACCGTTGAACCACATTATAATATCTAATAAACAAGGTTGATATTAAGGCTCAATGAATCTGTCGCTGACTAAATGTTAACGCGAAAAGAACATTTAAAAGCCACCTAGAGTTTCATGCACGACGCGACGCTCGCCAATTATTGCACTGTTTGATCAATGAAGTAATGATGCGCCATTGTTGAAGGTCATATTAAAAAGGTGTCCATCTTACTGCTACCAAATACATGTAAATCTAGATAGGAGTTTTTGCAATAGCGGATCGTAATTTAGAACTGGGACCCGCATACTCCCACATGTACTAGAATTAAATTTTTGATTTCAAAGTCAAATGAATATAGGATGTTTTCCCCCCTCCTAACGACGACAATTACGCATTATGTGTTAACATTTTCATTAACAGGTTGAATATGAATAAGAATATAATTTTATTATGTAATCAAGAGCAATATTAATCGCTGTATTCAAAATAATGGCCACGCGGCAGAGTATAATGTCAGGCAAAATATGCTCCAAAACGCGTTTGTGTTCTCTTCGTTCGTTTTGGTATTTTTATTTGTTTAGTGCATGTTCCAATTACAGCACAAAATAAATCATGTGAAGCATGAGATGAAAATATAACCAGGCAAGAATATTTTGATTGAAAATGTTTGATTTTCCCCATAAAGCATGACGGTTAAGTCTAGTCCACTTATATGTTTACCCCCTCCCTCCCCCTAAATCTAGCCATGCAACTAGGATTCGAAGATTTGGTTTATTTTATATACAGTACTGTTTTTTTTTTTGGGGGGTGGGGTCTGGTAAGGCCTCACATTTTTACACCGTGCCCCAAGTCTGAATATCGGATAAATGGATTATTAATTTGAACCTCTACTCCTCATTCATGCAGAATTAAACGATTCTACCACTAGTGGCAAAAATGATTTTATTGTTTTAATATGTATTCACACATGTATATGAGGTTGTTTTTGAGTAACGAACGGGCGTAGTGAAGCTACTTTTTGCACTACACCTATTTGGTAAAATAAAGAAGTCGCTTGCCTCCGCTAAACACCGCTTTTTGTTTTACATTGGAAATGTTCTTTTTTTTTACACCGTAAGTAACTACACCTCTCAAAGTGATTCTTATTTGGTGGAAAACGACATTCAGTGGTTTTTTTTTAGCGAGAACGTTTTGCGCTGTCCTATCAAAGTTAGCAAGGGATTCTAACACCAAAATCCTATTCAATTTCCCTCTCTTCCTCACTTCACTCATGCAGTGACTGGATTTGTCTTGAAACTTGGTCCCAATCTTACTTTGTCCCTTTGTGCAAAACCAATGATTAATCGGTTATCCCTGACCGCACATGAATAAATTACCTCTCATGGAAAGAGGAGATTTGTGGCTTTCAGATGGCACTAGTTAATTTTGGAATAATTTTGTTAATTGGGAAGCAGTTTTGGTTGCGTTTTTTTTAATTGATACGTCCCTGGATTGGTACTCTTCGATCCACTGTACACATGTTTGATTGTTGTTTATACGCAACCATGTATTTTTTTATTACGATACCCCGATCATTCCTATGGCATTGGGTGCGAGTTCTGTAACGTTCAAAGAATCGATATGAATTTGCCCTGTTTATTGCGTTGCAATGGAGTGCATTATTGCAGAAGTGAAGGAAACTGTGTTAAAAACGCGAGCTATTTCCATTCCGCTATAATTGAACCATGATTCATTCAATGAAGCAAACAATCGAAAACCAGCATTTTATTAGGATACTACAATAGAGGATTAAAGCCATAACCGCAACATTTTTTTAAAAGCGCCCGTATTTTCAAAATTTAAGATTTTGCACTTGGTGGTGGTAATTGGGTTTAGTAACTATATGGGAATGGCTCCCACAATGCGTTCTTAGCATATAGAAGAGACTTTGTCATGTGATTCGGATCCTGATTGTAATTTACTGTCCGGAACTGGAAACGCAAATGTAATGTCTCTTCCATAATGAAATTTTTCCACCTCGAGAATATAACTTCTAACTTGACTGCCTAAACCAACTGAACAACTAATGATGAGCGTATACACGTACAGGGCGCATTTCCGGCAATTACATATTGGAAGGACATTTTCCAGCACCGTTTGAATTATTATAGGGATCTCCGATATTAATTATCTATTATAACTTCCTTCTTTTTGCGACACGTTTTTTTAGCTCTATACCATTCACATGGCAGGTCTTTTTACTTACTGTCAATTACAAGCACTGTGCGAAAAAATCTCAAAATATCCAGGGCGCTCTTCAAAAAACTTGCTGTTATTGCTTAATTGAACCAGATTACTAATGGAGTGCTATTTATTGTCATTTTTGTTCAGATTGATCATGGACAGCCTACTTCTCGGATTGAATGCTTTTTTGTGGTACAGCATTTATAGCAGTATCTCCAAGTACTTTTCTTATCCGGTAAATAGCCATTGTGGGAGTGACATATGCTGAAAATCTCCCCTTTCCAGCCGTTACATTCTGTAATTACAACCAATTTCGCAAGTCTGCGTTGCGCCTGTAGGATATTGAAATATTGAAATATTTCTACAATCAAAATCCAGGTAGAATAAAAGTCGGTTATATTAAGAAAGTCTAGTCATACTTTAAAATGATACGTTTAATTTGATATTACCTAAACGATCCACACTGTTAAATGGATGGTAATCACCTAAAATACTAATAGGGTCCAACGTTTCAGTTTAACTTGGTTTCCTTTTGATGAAGCATTGTTGTCTCGGATGCCAGTGTAACACCACACTGTGTGTTAACTAAACGAAAAATTTAATTATTAAAACAAGCTAAAGTAAGTTATCATTACACGAAAGGTTCTGAAATAGCAAAATCTTAAAGGGTGAGTCATGGAGAAGAAGATGTAATGTTTCCTTTAAAAATAACAAAATATGTAAAGGAGTTTCTGAGTGTTATTGACAGTTTGTGCCACAAATAATGTGAAGATCCTAAGATCTTTCAGATGAATTAAATTTCCAAACGCTGAATTTATTCCTAGCTCGTACTGTGACTGTAATCAGAGTTATCAGAGTCATTTTGACCCAATACCTTCGTGATGGTTGGATATCATCCACATATATTGAAGCTTGAAGCCATGTTCAAATTACCTTCGGTCTCAGTCCAAATCTGACCATCCTCTAGGTTCACCGTGAGCTCCGGCGATTCGATGTGATTGTGGTTAGAAATTTTAAAGCTCGTAGAACTAGGTCTTCCAGATATCTGGCTTTCAAAGAGCTTTCGGTCTATTTTATGTAAGCTTCCTTACATAAAACAGTGGCCGGTGGTCTGGCCTTGACACGAGATCCCAGGGTCAGAAATGTCCTTTGTCTGTCTTATCCTTTGGCGATGCAAGAAATCATCGCAATGTAGTTTGAAATACATGCTAAAGGCCAACCCCAACCCTTTCGAGGGCGCATTCCACCTGCAAATGGTTGTTTAGGCGTTTTGGCCGCAACCATTGCTTTCTGTTAAAAAGCTCAGGGCTAAACACATTCAACGAAGACATGGTTGGAAAAAGCTGTACTTCACATGATTCGTCCATGTCACATTAAAACCAATTTACATCAAGCGGTTTTTTTTTTAAAATCTGTGTGCCATTTGCCGCTTGAAAGTTTCGCATGTTTATCCTTATATTAATTTCATTTATTATGTTTAATCTATTAAGTTAGAGTCCAAAGAATTAATTCCATTGAAATCCAGCATAATTTATATCATCTCAACGTTAAATTTAGCATTTTCTTCGAATTGAAATCATTTTATTCAGGGTTAGAAAAGCAATAACTTTCCACTACATGGATGCATACTGACTGCATATCGATACCATAGCAGCTGTAGAACTGTATTTTTGTCAAAATTACAACACAATCTTGCAAACCAAGATTTTTCTAAATAAAAATGAAAATTCCATAAATAGGAATGTCTTTAGACGTGACTTAAAATAGTTGCTGACTGAGCTAAGTTGATATGTTAGGAATTTATTCCACAAAATGTGCTACTGCGTAAGCAAAAGATCGATTCACCAAGAACTTTGTGATTGAGTTGGCTGATTCAGCTGGGAGCAAGAAGATGATCTCAAGTTCTCGGTGGTGGGAATACAGCTGGAATGAGCTCAGAGATATAGGCAGGTGGTGCCATGCCGTGGATGGCCTTATAGGTGAGATAGAAGCAGAATCTTAACTAAAACGGCAATCTGTTTAATTGGAAGGCAAGTAGTGGTAGCGAGCTGGTGTGATATGTTATCGTCGAAGGATTTTAAGGACAAGACGTGCAGCTGCATTTTGAACTCGCTGAACCTTGGCCAATTCTCTTTTTGGAAGGCCATAAAGCAAGGAATGGCAGGAATCCAGCCAAGATGTAAACAGTGATAAGACGAATAAAAAAATACGACATAACTGTATTCGTCATTTCATCACTGGTGGCATTGCCATCATTGCAGCAGGGACAGAAATTGGGAAGCATAAAATATGGTGAGATATCGCATCCAGGGAAGGGTGGGAAGAGTTAAGAGGATTGTTTGGCAACAGTGATCGTTGTATCGTATAGTGGGCGAGTTGGAATATTGTACGTAAAGTGGGGGTTAGTCATTAAGAGAAGGTAATATGGTGCGTTATTCATTATTGGCAGAGTTAGTTATGGCAAAGTTTGGGATATGGCTGTTCTTATGGTTGATGTATTGGGGATGGTTTGAAAACCAAACCTACAATATTGAAGGAATTTTATAGAGTTTTAAGGTGGTGAGTTCATTCAGAGTATTGCAAGAGTTGTTTGGAAACAAATTTTCTGGTTTGGGGTGTTACGAAGAAATAAAAGGAGGTTTTGTACTTGTCAAGTATAGAGAGGGTAGTTTAGAGGGGAAAATATAAGGTATGGTGGTGGTCACTTCACAGTTTACGACGGTATTTTGATGTAACATTACTAATTTCATATATGAAAAAGTAAATGTTGGGAAGAAGCAAACAAAAAAAAATATGATACTCTGTGGTAACTGGCCATATTTACACTATCGGAATAACATGCCCTTTAATTCAAAATGTAAAATTACACCCAGTCATAACACTCAACATCACAATTTTTCTTACCGTAACTCTTCTATACTCTGAAGTAACAACCTCACCATCTGTTTAACTCTAAAAATGACTCCCCCACGTCAAGTACAACAATTTCCCTAATCACACAAACGCTACATCACAGCGTTTGCTAAAATAATTCTTCAAACTCAACGCATTTTAATCTCCAAAAGATCTCCTACTTTTAAGTACAAACACATTCACAAACAGACTTTCGCGATTATTTTTTATTCCGTCGGTTAATATTTTCTTTATTTATGTTCTCATACATACAGCATATTTCAGAACTACATGTGAAATAAATGTCAGGGAACATAGTTCATAATTCTAAAAAAACATGTCCTATCATTTGTATGTGTATAGTCTGGTAGCTATCTGTAGCTATAATGTCTAATGGCGGCGCACATGGCTAAGGGACGAATTTTTTTATTCGTATAATAAATTCGATCCAATGACAAAGGCGTGGAACAATCTGATGGTGGATTGTATTTTCATCAAGGTAATGTCAAAACTGCCCAATTTTTCTTATTGAGAGCCAAACAGCTTTGCATAAGTTGTTGTTAACATGATGATCATTCTTAGTGATGGTCTAAGAAGACACCAATGATATATTTGGCTGAGAGTTGCTAGCCGCTCTGCTAAAATGAGAGCGGAAGTACAAACTATCTCTCTCTTTCTTGTCATTTACTATCATCTTGTTGGAAAAATTTTTTTAAACCAGGATCGGATGTCTGCAATGCATATTTCAATCTTTTTATGGCTGCCTTCACGATCCCGACCGGTGGAAAGTCCGGTTAGAGCTGGGTGTTGTCGTCAGCGTAAACACAGATTGAATTACGTGGGGCAGTGATTTGATATCCGAGTGGGGCACTGAACAAGATGAAATCAATTAGGTCCAGTTAACTGAGCCCTGTGAGACTCCACAATCTACCGCCGCAGGATCTTATGACAAAAGCACCTCCGACTGATAGTTGAGTCGGCATTAGGAGGACGAGAACCAACTTAGGCTTTTCCAGTTATCCCATACCGTTCAGTTAGACGGGTGAGGAGCTGTTTGTGGTCTATGGTGTCGAAGGTGGCGCTGAAGTCCAGTAACACCAAGGAGGATTAAAATAAGGAGATTACACTTGTGAACGAACAGTGGTCCCTGGACCTTGGTTTATAGGGGCGCTATAACGACACGGGTTAGATTTTAAGGGGTGAGACACAGCACTAAAAAGTCCAGGCAAAACTCGGGGGCAACAATACATAGGCGATAATCTTGTAGACTATTTGGACTTAAAACGTAAAATTGGTGTTATATGAAAGCTGTGAATTTCTGAATATATACGGTGAATTAAGTTATGTTTACAAAAACAAAAGTATGGAACTACACTTTCCAGGGGATTTCAATTGAAGGGACCCGAATGTGTAGACTGCAAGGGCTGTAACAAAATATATAACCTTGATTCATAAAAATAGATTAAATAAATCTAAAGAACATTAAAGGAGGTAAATTTTGATACTAAACATACCAAATTTGACCTTGAAATAACTGAAATAGGCGCATTTGAAAAATGAAATAATTAACATTGTGAAACATTCAGTGTACGAACCCCTTAAACTAGGATGGCTTCGATGGAGGGCGCTATATATAGGCGAGTCTTGCAATGCGAAGTTCGTTACTGTCATGGTTACAAAAGGCGAACACGTAACTCTATACCATGATGTTAATTTATACAGGAGGGACCATAAATTTCGTTGGTATGCGTGAGATAAAGTCTGCAACTGATTCATTGCTACTCTTTCAATCACCTTTCCGAGAAATGGCAGATTAGATATAGGGCGATAATTTGAGAGGATGTTGGTGTCCAAGCCAAGTTTCTTCAGCAGCGGGATGACAGATGCATGCTTGAGAGCTTGGGGAAATACGCCCGAAGACAAGGAAAAAAAAAAAAAAAAAAAAAAACATGATGTTAATTTATACAGGAGGGACCATAAATTTCGTTGGTATGCGCGAACTTTCGTATTTTGCCATAGCCATATTGTGGGGTAAAGGAGCAAAAGACGACAGGCGCTAAGTGTCAACCCCCTGGTAACACTAGCACAGCCTCTTTTTGTTTGTCAAGAGCAGTCAAGATGTCATTCTGCACCCGTAACAGAGCAGTCTCAGTACTGTGATATTGCCGGTATGCCGACTGCATCGGAATATGGGGATCATTATCGATGAGATAAAGTCTGCAACTGATTCATTGCTACTCTTTCAATCACCTTTCCGAGAAATGGCAGATTAGATATAGGGCGATAATTTGAGAGGATGTTGGTGTCCAAGCCAAGTTTCTTCAGCAGCGGGATGACAGATGCATGCTTGAGAGCTTGGGGAAATACGCCCGAAGACAAGGAAAAGTTGGCAATCCTTGTTATGACTGGTAAAAGATCATCTAGACATAGTTTTAAGAGACCAGCTGGTAAAGGGTCTATTAAGGTGCAGGACTTGATCGATGCTGATTTGATGGATATGAAGACCTCCTCTTCAGACACTGTAGAAAAGTAGCTGAAAGTGCTTTGGCATGACTCTGTTAGTTCATAGAGGCAGTAGTAGTATCATGTAGACTGTTACATAACTTCTTGATCTTCTTGTAAAAAACCTGCAAAACTGTCAGCAAGATCATTTAGACATTCATGGGTAAGTAGTGGTTGTTCCACTCCGGGAGATGTTAAAGAAGAGCATCTGAATACCAAGGTGCATGAGGACGCAGAACTACAGATCGATTGACGAGTGGAGCATGTTCATCAAGGGTCTTAGATAAGATGTTATTAGATTCATTAACTAGAGAATCACAGTCAGCATCTGAAGGGAAACGAAGAAGTACAGATCGTATATCAGAGCGGAAGATGTCTCTTTTGATGTTGCGAATTTTTCGAGTCTGCATGGTTTTAATGCTTGGTTGGGTTGGTACATTTTGTGACCCCACTTTATCTGCTCCCAGTTGATTTCAACAGCCTTGACGGAATAAAGTACAGTATTCCCTGCACTTTATTCCGTCAAGGCTGCTGAATTCAACTGGGAGCAGGCAAAGTTGGTGCAGTAAATGTACCAACCCTGCTTGGTTCAGGTCGGTTGATTTTGATGAAGCACTTGACAGCGTAGTGGTCAGACGGCAAGTGACTATGAGTTGAAATATGGCTCACAAAATTGTCTTGTTTCCAAGTTATTAGTAGATCCACAGTGTGGTCCCCGATGTGAGTTGGGCCAACAACTAGTTGTTTAAGTCATGCAGATCTAGAATATTGAGGAAGGGTTGAGCCTCACGGTCATCAACAACGTCAACATGTACATTAAAGTCTCCAGTTAGGAGTAGATGGCCACTACCAACTGTCAAAGTAGCAAGAAGAGAGCAGAATTCATCTAGAAACATTGATGAGGTGAATTAATTTTTCTTCTCAGACTTGAGTTTGTAGATTAAAATAAGTTGGAAGAGGAGGTGGAAGATGATGATATTGTGACATTCATATATTCCATGGAGTTAAACTCGCAGGTCTCGTTTATCCTTACATGGAGACCATCCCTAACGAGAATAGCTGTACCTCCGCCTCTTCTATGACGGCGGTGAGAGTGATAAAGCTTATAATTAGGTAGCGTATTCTGGATACCTATCAGCAAGAGCTACATCATCTCTGCCATCTCCAGTCAGCCAAGATTCGGTGATGGCAAAGATATCCAACTGATTGCTGATGACGAAGTCACAGAATGCAGCCGATTTGTTTGTACGTAAATGCACGTAGCAGTTCCCCAAATTACCGTTTGGAAATCCCCAATGCCCAAATCGAACAGGCCATATCCTCCCCCCCCGAGATATTAGGTTATTTGGTGATAGTATCGGTCTAAGTACTTTGTGGGTGTCCTGCGGAACGTTTACTGCGAATACTCACCACAACAAGTCTGAAGAAATTCTTTTCAGGTCGATCGCCGATTAGTCAGCTATAGAAGTGCTCCAATTGGGTGATCGTTAACAACGTGGAGTTCATTCATCGAGGTTTAAGGCAGGGCCTAAAGTAAACTTAATAAAAATGCATATTACAGCATAAAAAAACCTTTGAAAGAATTTCTTGCAATGCTGTCAGCCCGTTTTCAGTACAAAGACATACGTCTAGGATTTTGAAATCTGCTCTACCGGTCGGTCGATGTTTTTTGTGTCCAGATCTTGAGATTTTTTCAACCAATCAGCGACTTTGGGTGAGTATTCGCAGTATACGTGCCCGTTGGCACACCCACCAAGTACTGGAAACGAAACTAATTTGGTGATTATAGCTTGTACTTTGCTGTGATATTCTTTTGTATTTCCTCTGTGTGAGAGTTTTAATTTTGAAAGAAACATGCTCAAAGTTGCCCATTTTTCCGTAGACTACTGTGTATAAGTGAGTTAGTGACGTGTAACTCATTGCGACACTAAGGTGTTCGTATACTTCCCATTGTACAGAAGGCAAACTTTCCCCAGTCTAACAACCCTGATACGATGTGAATTCAGTTCCATCACTAAGCGTGGCATTCTCCTCAACACGCACAATGTTCAAAGGATGTCAACTGAGACATGTGACTTAAAGCGATGACACCTCAAGAATGTATAGGTCCTCGTTATCCTCTAAACTCTTTGGTTCTTGACTATTCAACAAATTCTTGTAAATTAGCTATATCTATGTTTTTCCAACAAGTAGTGATATGATGTTAGCAAGGAATTTGGAAAAGTTTTATGTAATGGAACCAAAGCAGCTAATTATACAACGAACCTGTGATTAGATCTAGGGTAAAAAGGTCAAAGGCCATGACCTGATGGCTCTGGTTACACTCTCACTCTCGCTGAAGAAAAGATGGAAATCGAAAAAATAGTTTTGTTTGTTATCAAAAGTTTGAAACTTAATTCAAAGATTCGACCAACACATATGGACTTTTATGAACGAAAACACTTTCAGATGTGCTACATACCATCAACTGGACGCAAGTAAACAAAGTTATGAATGAAACTTTTGATGTAGAAGAAACAGTACTTCACGGCGCCCACCAACTCAGTGATATGTTGATGAATTGTTATTGGAAGAGCGTTATCGAATGTGGAGTTGACAACTTTACCCAGATCATAACTGACTGGGGAGTCTGTTATACCTTCAACGATCCCGTAAATATTTCTGACACCATTCGGATAAGTCAACCAGGAACCGGAATGGACTTTCTCGTAGGTTTAAATATTGAGCAATACGAGTATGTGTATTGGGAAGAAGACGCTTGGCGGCCGGTGTTAAGCAGTTATGTTTTACACAAAATACATAAGGTGTTCTGTAACCGGTTGCTTTAAAGCCGATGTCATATTCGTGTTGTAGAGGTTTGTCACCTTTTCCACCATTTTATAGTAATGCATAATTATTATCAAAAACTATGTTATTGCTAAGTGGTTTGAATGCTATAATACACTCTGGCAAAATAATATTACTGTTATTGAAATTGTTTGATCACACGAAAATGACTAGGCAGGCTAAACACATGTTTGATTACCCTTTTAAGATAAATCCTAACGAGATAAGGTCCCTCAGCGTTAGTGGAGGTTTGGCGCCTTAATAAGGCAAACCAACTTTGTTTGTCCTCGTAGACATAACGTGTACTTGTCCCGACCATTTTATCATATTTACAAAAAATTAAAACCCCAAATCCTCAATCCGGGTATAAAATTAACATACAAAATCACAATCGGGAATATTCCTGCACCATGTGTATCCAGTACCAACATTTAGTATTTTTAGTGGTTGTTTATCGTTGTTTATTGGTTTCCATTACTTTTCAATGACCTAGAATTGTGCGTTACATTGATGTACACCGCGAATATTTGATGTTCTGAGTTTTAGTACCGGTATACTTGCCGAGTTAGAAATGTGCTGAATATTATAACTTAACTATGCAAACATTATTTTTCCATCGATTCTTTTAAAACATTTATTAAAGGTGAATTATGATGTCTGTTAGGAAAATTTGTTTTTTTTTCAAAGCTGAAAGCGTCAATTTTAGGAACCGAACGTTTATAAGTTCTCACCTCCACTGGCCAGTGTATTGTGAAACAGATCGTTCGACTGTCGTTTAATACGTGAATGGCAATTAAAACATAAGCCAAAATGCGGTAAATACAACAAAAACCGTTGCTTATAAAGTTGGAATAAAATATTTTTACCTATTTTATGGATGATTTTTTTTTTTCTTACAGTGTTGAGTTTTTATGATAACCTGGGGGTATACGCGCCACTTCTTATTGATGCAGTCTCTTCCGAACATATCACCATGAACTTAGGGATTAGCAGCGATTTGCTAATCCAAAACATCGAAAAAATCATCAAAATTCATATTTTTCTATTTTTGTTATTGGCATGGATATGCGAACATATCCTGCAAGTAGTTGGCTTGAAATCCGTGTATTAAAGACAAGGGAGTACTTTTTATCTGATTCTGTAATTTAGATACGTGCGTATCAAAATTCCGACTTGAGATCAAAAAGCCTTTCCCGGTGAATATCCCAATTTTAAGCGTGATATTGTGCACCGTGATCAATACAATTTAACCTCAAACACAAACATTATTGATGGTTGTTCATTCTGTTCTGGTGTAAACCGCAATCAGCTGTTTAGTGTAGATTTTGAGACGCTATCATTGTATGTTTATTCGTGGGAGACAGTATGAAAAATTTCATCATATACTCATTTTTTTCACTATTTGGTGGTGTGTTTCTACATTAAAGCAGTTATATGGAATTGTACACACTTTATTACTGATTAATAAGTTAAAGAAATGATTTTCTACATTTTTCGATTCTCTCGCAATATCGCTGCTAATCCCTTTAACCCTTTACGAACTGTGTCCTTAGCCTGAAATGAAAAGGGGTATTTGAACAACAGATTAAGAAGTCGGCGATCATCTGGTAGTCAATCGTGGTCGTCCTGGAGATTTTCGTGGCCTCAAATGACCCACCTCTAGCTCTCGATAATGTCTGGGGATTTTACAGACCGTACTCTGCGATATCCCGAGGAAATCAGCGACTTTGGCTTGTTTGTACCCTTCCCGTTGAAATGCAAGCACTCTTCTGCGTATTGACAATGCCGTTGGACGAGGCATAGCCTAGGGAACCGCTGTGTCAGTTTTTGTTGTAAAAGTAACAACCAACTCTGAAAAAAACGTGGGTTTGTTGCACACAGGCTTGGAGCAGGGAAAAGGAACGAACAATATATAGACGTCTGGCATTTTTATAGCTCCAAAAAGGCGTTGTTATGTAATTCAAAATTATTCATGGATTCACTTCACCTGGGTAGTGGGGACTCATTATGTAGTCATTCACCCACTCTAATATGATTACTGAGGCGTTCAAGTAGAAATACGTTTTAAGATTGTGTCTGAAAAAAAATATTCCAATAAACTTCAATTTAATAGTGAATTATAGGCTTTAGTTACCATTCTTTACAAGTACAATATTAAAAAAAACTCCGACCTACCGACCTTACTTTTTCGGGAGCCTCTGTGGACAAACAAACATTTTTTGGCTTATTTGAGGGTAGCCCACTAGGTTAACTCTTTTGCATATTTAGAGAATAATCATTAAGGATTTTTATGACTGCTGGTATTTTAATACGCCATCTTAATATACTTAATATAGGCAAAATGCATAAGATACTCCACTGTCATTTCAGGTTCTTCTGCATCCCCAAGGTGTGCGCCCTCTGGTAAGAGAACTTGGTTTTTCAGTTTCTCCCGGTTTTGAAACATCTGTCAGCGTAAAATACACCAAGGTAGGTGAAAGATTGCTCTTTGTCAAATTGATTTGCATTGTATAGTCAATAAGAAAAGGCAATGGTTTGTCTTAGGTCTCGTATCGAAGTAGGATTTCTAGAACAAATGTATTCCAGAACAAATACCAAAACCGTTCAACACGGAACAACCCGTAGTTTGAAACAGCTTTCAATGCATATCCGAAAAAAAAACAGCAACCTATTTCAATGCACATGTATATTGTGTAGAAATTTGAGATATGCATTGCGTTTATATGTATTAAATATTTTAAAAACATATCCCTGAGATTATGTTTAGGATTAACAATGTTAACCATATACACAAACACACAGACATACTTCCAAAGCAATTCATTAAGTGTCCTCTTGCAGACGACAAAAACGGGGAGTTTCCGTAACATGACCCATCTGACACACGTTTTTCTGACACACTTATGAATTCGGAATAAACCTGTGCTTTATTGTTTCCGAATTCATAAGTGTGTCAGAAAAACGTGTGTCAGATGGGTCAGGTTACGGAAACTCCCACAAAAACGTTCGCTGCTATTGTTGGGAATTGCCTTCATGTTAAACCAACTGATGTACTCAGAGATCATCATCATCATCATCATCATCGTTACATTAAAAAAAGTAGTCGTGCAACGAATAGGTCATTTCGACAGTGCATTACATCGATAAAAACAGTGTTTCTGCTCGTCAATAGAAAGCTAAAGGCTTGTATTGATTTATTTCCTTACTGCTAGAGTCAAAGATGAAATTAATATCGGGCTAGTCTAGTTTACAACCGAGTTTCCAACTTCATGTCCTGTTCTGCTGTGAATTAGCATGG
The DNA here is from genome assembly GCA_023653785.1 of Ophioderma brevispina. Lineage (NCBI taxonomy): Eukaryota > Metazoa > Echinodermata > Ophiuroidea > Amphilepidida > Ophiodermatidae > Ophioderma > Ophioderma brevispina. The sequence goes on from JAMKCH010008942.1 coordinate 13,729, forward strand.
ATTCCTATTTACACATTTGAGATAGTTTATTATTGTTTTAAAGGCTGACCCAGAGATTTCCCGAGGAGGGTGCCCTCATTTTTCAAACAAATCGTGTTTTTGCATATACATAATGGTTGTCCATATACTAACTAATCACTGTGTGAAATAAAGCTCAAATCGAAATCCTTCATATAGAAAATCGCAAACGTCGCCCAAGAAAGTATTCCTAAGCACCTGCGTAAAATATAAAAAATATGTTCTTTTGAAATATTTCATGCAAAACGCAATGCACATCTCAAATTTCTACACAATATGAATGTGGATTGAAATAGGTTGCTGTGTTTTTTGGATATGCATTTTGGTTTTAAACTAAAGGAGGAGGGCAAAATAACAATCGCACAAATATGAACAAATGCATAACATAAATAATACCCATTTTTAACTATGTTATATTGATACCGCAGGTCCGAAACCTTAAATATCCTTACCCGTCAAAATGTCAACCACCGAATGGAGGAACCGCTTTCTCGAATGTGTACACTGTGCCTAATTGTCAGTACGAATGTAAAGTCAACCACGTTATTGAGAGATGCAATTGTCGTGACTATCGGTATCCAGGTAAGAAACAAATCACTGACACTGATTTCCCTAACGTCCCTCGAGGAAAATCTGACAATCACCGCAAAAAGTGAGGTAGCGGTATTTTTGTTGTTAGATCTAGGCGCAATTTCCCACTAACCTAAGGGGTCCGCTCCGTGATTTTATGTCAGGTGGGTTTTGAAGGTTTAAAGGGACGTTAGGGATATGGGGGGGGGTGTTTAAGTATTAAGAATTTTCCCGATGTTTTCCCTTGTCCTGATTCTTTTCCTCTTCTTGGTTTGTGATTGGTTGATACCATAACCATACCAAGTCGTTTAAGCATCCTAAATACGAGGGAGAGAAACTGAGGTATCAAAATATGTTTGGGAACTGTGAAACAGGATAATAAAGATTACAATATACACTGCGAAATCTTGAGGAAAATGTACCCCATTTATATAGGATTATACTCACGGAAGAGGCCCCAGGGCACTACAGGCATCTGGAACTAGTACTGCATTCCAAGGTCATCTAATAGTTGAGCTTTCAATGACTGGAATTTGCTATACACTTACAGAGCCGGGTGTACTGGAAGAACAAAATAGGTATATAGGTTTTGCAAGAACCTTTAAAAAAGACAGATACAAGGCCTGTTGACACCACAATCTATGTAATGAACATTCATAGGCTACTAGGTGAATTTTCCTATGTGCAGGATATGTGAAAGAGTACTTTCGGGTATCATTAAATGTTTGATGTCGCTTTGTCGAAGGTAGCAAAGATCTCCAGATAGTAGGATTACAATTATGACATGTACAAACACTAACCCCAAACGAATTGCAACATAAAGTTCTTTTGGCATTTTCTGGTAGTCTAAGGTCAGTTTAATAATATATCAAAAGTTGCGCAAAATCGAAGTCCCAGAAAGTGTTCAAACTATGACATAAACACAATGGCCGCCATCCGCCATATTGAAAAAAACATAAATCCTCATATATCTGGCAATAAATGAGCTAAAAGGCCAAACAAGATGTCATTTTGTACTAGTTTTAGCATAACAAATCCATTAAAATACGTTTTATGAAGTTGAGATATCATCTTGACATCTTAATCCAATATGGCCGCCATCCGCCATGTTGAAAAGAACGAATTCTTGTATCTCTGATACCAGATGGACTAAAATGACAAGGACTAATTTATTATTAATTGAGGGATAGGAAATACATTAAGATGGTTGTTTTAGAGTTTTGAGAGCATCTTGTGGTCTTCAAAATGGCCAAACCGTAAATTCTCCTATATAGGATCAGACAGATAGCAGTGACAAATTAGGTGTCATTTTCTATTAATTCCGGCATTACAGATCAAATAGAATAATTTTTTAATAGGCTATTTGTACAAATTGACAGCCATATTGGTTTTTTTATCAGCTATAAATCTATCACCATTTCAAATTATGTTCGTTACAGTGTAATTCTTGAGTATCAGAAAGTACAATTTCACATTATTCACAGCATCACTAATATGTGACAGAGATCGACCACTCTATTACTATTTAGTGTTCAAGTTCATCATCATCATCTAAAACTGGTTCTTGGTCCTTGTTTTCACACAATGTTCACAAGCCGTGGTGCTTTCAAGGTCATTCTTTCTGTAGGTACATTTCATTGTGATGCATCATGAAGAACAATTGTATCGGATCATTTTCAGTAGCAACTCTGGTGCAGGACTAAAGGGTAATCAATCCCCCCCCCCCATCGCCCTTGTACCTTCCATCCCCAGTCAGTTGGGCTTAGATCATAAGTCTTGCACATCTACTACAAGGGCTGTAAAAAATTGGGCTGCTCATATAATTCTCAAAAAAAGAAAATATAACCATATCACCTTTTGCTTATTGATCTTCACTGGCTACCCGTGGAGTTTCGCCGTTATAATTTTCACCTGTGCTTTGCCAACCATCACATTCGCTCCGTTCATCATTTGGAAAGTTATTGAAACTTCCACGGGTCAACCTTAAATCAGCTGGTGAACGCTCATTTCATTTTGCTGCTTCCAGCTGTTTAGAATTCGCTTCGAAATAGCATTCCCAGTATCCACACGCTTCAAGATTTCAAACATCAGTTTAAAACTCACCTTTTTCGTCAAGCTTTTCATTGCTAGTTGTCTTGTTTTATTTGTACGTGTTTTCTGTTATGGCGCTCCGAGTTCAATTGAACATTATTAAGTTCTCCTAGAGTGAAGTTTTGCAGCAGAGGTTCTTTGGCAACGCATTTTTTTAGAAATGAACCTGTAGCGAAATGATTCCAAAGACTCCAATCGCTGACCATTGACCAGGGGCACCATCGCATTGCAACCGTTACTTTCTATGGATTCAAGATCCATACTGGGAGTACAAAATAATCTGGAACAAGATCATAACACAGGGTGACACTGGATGACTTTGAAGAAAACCGATTTCTTGCTAAGCCCAAAGAGTTTTGACGTAGTATCGCAACCTGAAAATGCATGGGCAAACAGCAGATCAGAGCAAATGTGTTCACTAAATAAGCGCTTCAGAAGCTTGGTATCATACACATAATTATGTTTTCTCCTTGTCTTTGTCAGGCCGAAAGTAAAAATGTTATTACAGCTCTCTTCTGCATAATGCTATGGATTATGTAGCAGTCTCTTTCTTGCATTACCAATTAATGCAATTAGAGCTTATTTGGTCAGATCAGGTTCTTCATCAGAACCTATCAACTTGTTTACCTACCAACACGTATGAACTTTCATTCGACAAAATTATGACAGAGATTGCTTAGATTCTGTCAGAATCCTCACAACATCACAGGTTTTCTTCTGATGAAGACATAAGGTACATGTCGAAATTAAAGGTATGTTAGCTTGTGCTGTAAGCCTGTTTAAACCTATCAACCAGAAGAGGACTGTAATGACCTTTAATAACGGTCTGACAAAGACAAGGAGAAAACATAAGTGTATGATATCAAACTTCTGAAGTGCTTATCCAGTGATGATATTTGCTCTGATCTGCTGTTTGCCAATGTATTCTCAGGTTGCGATACTACTTCAAGAATATTTGAGTTTGGCAAGAATTCTGTTTTCCTCAAGTTATGCATGATGACCCTGTGTTACGAGCTTGTTCAAGAGTATTTTGTACTCCCAATATCATGAATATGGATCCTGAATCGAAAGAAAGTGAAGGCTGCAATGCATTGGTGTCCCTGTTCAATGGTCAGCAGATAGAGTCTATGCAATCATTACGGTACAGGTTCCTTTAAAAATATGCGCCACAGTTTGTGAACATTCATGTGAAAACAAGGAACAAGAACGGGTCTCAGATGATGATGATGGACTTATTAGTGATAGTGTGGTCGATCTAAGAGAAGATATCAGTAGCTTCCCACAATGCACTGCTTCCATTGGAAGTTTTTGTACAGGTTGTCATGTGAATCGCTAGAGATGAAACACTCTTAAAATGCAAGTTTGTGATTAGTACTGTCAATTTAGCCATGTTTCATCACTAACGATTCACATCAGTACATGTACAAAAACCTCCATTGGAAGCAATGCATTGTGGGAAGCTACTGAAATCTTCTCTTGGTCGATCTCATCTACTGCAAACAATTGTTTTGGCCACCTTTTGATAATGGGATGGATAGTGTGAAATTGTACTTTCTGTTACTTCAAGCCCACTGGCCCACTAAAAAGCCATTTTAATTCTAATATATTTGTAATGACCGAATTAATTGAAAATGACACCTCATTTGTCATTGTAATCTGCCTGATGCTATACAGGAAGATTATTTTCATTTTTACCAAATTGGCGACAGTGGTTATTTTGAAGACATCAAGATGCTCTCAAAACTTTACAACAACTATCTTAATGTATTTGTTATGCTTCAATTAATACAAAAATAACATCTTATTTGTCCTTTATTTTTGCCCATCTGGTACCGGAGATGAAAGAATTTGCATTTTTCAACATGATCAAGATGATATCCCAACTTCATAAACCCCACATAAATGGATTTGTTATGCTAGAATTAGTAGGAAATGACATCTTATTTGCCATTGTGGCACATTCGGTACCAGAGATAAAAGAAATTGTACTTTTCAACATGGCGGATGGCGCCAATGGATTTAGAGGTCAAGGTGATATCTCATCTTCATAAAACGCATTTTAATGTATTTGGTATGCTAGAATTAGTAGGAAATGACATCTTGTTTATCCTTTTAGCTCATCTATTGCCAAAGATATGAGGATTTTTGTTCTTCAAAGTGGCGGATGGCGAACATTTTGTTTATGTCATAGTTTGAGTACTTCTTGGGACTTTGATTTGTTGCAACTTTTGATATATTGTTAAACTGACCTTATAGTACATGGGGAAATGTAATTAATGTTTTGGTTTAGTTTTTTTCATATACAATTTTGACACCAATGTTTTTCCAATACAGAATTTCATGAAGAATCTCAAAATCATGGGTGTCATTTTTTTAAATGTGTTCTTGGGGGTTTTATCTGTTCGGTTGCTCATAAGGTTTCTAAAAAGGTATAATTTGCCATATATACGACCTATTGTTTTAGTACAATAGGCTAAAGAAAGTTCAAGGTCATTATTTATAGAATGGTCCGCTTTTGTTGAAACTGGTTTTAAATCGTTCAGTGGATCATACTAAATAACAAAATGTATATAGATTCTGTGTTTCACCTTTCAAAATGAGACTTTTAGAGATATGACTACTGGTCTCCCATAGACCCTGTGGAGCACGGCCATATTTGCCCTCTTAATTATCATCAAAACGTCATTGACAACGCGACCTATATATTTTCGGCTTCTGTACAGTAAGACGAAGAATTTGGCACTATTTTTAAAACAAACCGATGACTTTGAAATGTTACCCCCAGTGTGACCTTGAACCCGTTTTGCCTTGTAACTCTTGTACTATAACCCTCAGGTAGGGCAAACTATACCTCTTTAATCCTTGAAAGGTACTGAACATGATGGTATACTTTAAAACACATTTTGCCCCCTTTTCATATTTTGACCCCTGTAATAAACCTTGCCCCCTAGAATACATCAAAGAACACATTTAAAAAAATGACACCCATGATTTTTGGAATCCTCATACAATTTTGATTTAGAAAAACCTTGGTTGAAAGATTGTATATGAAGTTTTTACAAAAATACAGTTCCACATGTACTATTAGTCTACCACAAAATCTTTAATAGAGTTCAGGGTACAAAGTAAATGTCTCAAGTGTGTGTGAATTAAGCCAACAAAAAATCCAAGTTTGTTTCCAGTAGGTCGCGCGTATTTTGACTTTGAAGCCATTAAAAAAGTGATTTTTAGACCAAAAAGGGTTTCCAAATCGATATTTTTATTTTATAAACTAATAATCATACATCAAATATTGAATTGCCATTCTGTGTGATTTGCGGTATCTCTGTGGAAAATCCTTAAAATAATAACTAAATAATCGAATCGAACTACCTGCTGGAAACATTTTTGTCTTAGCCTAATATGGTGTGTTTTTGTTTTTAAATAACTAATAAGGAATACAGTGTTTTTTCTTTTATTTTGGATATACATTTCTATAGGTAATGCGACTCATTGTACCCTAAAGGAGCTGTTTGATTGTCTGTCTCCCGCTGAAGGTTTGTATATAACATAACAGGTGTCCCGAAAAATGTGTAAAGCTTTCTATCCAAAACATCCCCATTTGAAAGGGTTAAGCCAGGGCCGTAGCCAGGGGGTGCGGGGGGTGCGACGCACCCCCCCAAAAATGACAAAGGTCCGCTTTATGATTTTGAAGGTCCGCTTTGCCATGTTTAAGGTCCTTGTTGTCAATTAAAAGTTTGTCTTAAGGGTTGTGGTGCATGGTATATGAATGACTAAGCATGACTAAGCTGCAGCTGTTAACCATCGCATTACGATTGTCGTTGTTACTATACTGTTGTTTTCTCAACGCTGCGACGAAATTTTTTTCTTCCCTCCCCCCCCCCCCCCAGGTGAAAATTTTTTGGTCAACCGGCGAGCGCAGCGAGCCGAATTTTTTTTTTTTTTTGGTATACGCAAAAGGTCCGCTTCTGGCAAATCGCACCCCCCCCCCCCCCCCCCCGCATAAATTCCTGGCTACGGGCCTGGGTTAAGCTGATAATTATTTCTTTGGTACAAAAAAATTGAAATTCATTGTCTTCGATGGATACAATTTGAAAATTTGAATAATAAGGTGTTGAATCCAGTTGATTTGGTAATTAACTTATTTAAACTACAACTAAAACATTAAAACGACGAAATCAAGTCTTATCGAGCAAGTCCACCATTCAAGTCCTCAATATGACCGGAATCTAATTGAATCTAATAACTGCTTTTCCCTTCAAAACCCTGGTTATTACAAACGAAAGTATGTATTCTTGAAACCGAACTTCAGTCATGTAACCTGTATTTTTTTATTGGAACTTGGTATATTTTTGAGTTCGAAAATAATAGATCATTAAATAGACTGAATGTGATTTGACAATTTGTCAAAACCCAAATGTTTGATTCGCTGTGTTCTAAGGATTCGAATACGTATTCGACGCATGAAACCCGGTGATTTCTACTGATATGGTGAGATTACTAAAGGTAAGGGTTTTTTACTCGATTAAAATGAAGATACCAACGACGCGATGCCACGATGATAAAAATAACGGTGGCGGTGATGATGGTGGCAATAACAGCCTAAAGCTTAACAGTGATGCTATTGGATGATGATGCTATTACTGGATTTGGATGATTGATGCTACTTGATGCTGATGCTGCTTAATGATGCTGCTGCTTTATGATGATGCTGCTTGATGATGATGATGCTTGATGATGATGATGCTTGATGATTATGATGATGTTGTTTTGTATGACTTTGTGGTTCTATAACATTGTGCATTTATAATTTAGTGGTTTTAAATATTGTCTCTGTGACTGGGTTCTTCTATAACATTGTGCTCTTTGACCCTTTCTTCGTGTTCTTATGAATATGTATGTCTATTATATTGTGTATCTGCTACAAACATTATTTATTGCAGTGTTATTAGGCTTAATATGCCTACATGCATTTAGGTGTAGATACGATTTTGTTGCACTCAAAATTGAATTTCTGTTTATTGCAACAAAGTCGTAACTGGTATAGACACGACTTTGTTACACTACACGGAAAAACAAGCTCACGATTAATTAGAAGCATTCATATTTTTTTTACAGCGGAATTCATCGAAGGAAATGTTCCCTGTAAGTGTCCTGTGCCATGCAATTCTGCCAATTATCAAGAGAGGATGTCAACAGCGTACTTTCCAGGTCATCATATAATAGGCGATCTGAGAAGAATTTCAAATGAATCTTCTGAATTTATTAGGTAATAGATACATTTATGCAAAACTATGATTTGTTCATACTGGGCATATTTGATCTCTAAAGAACATTAAATGAAGCTGGTTTTATATACGAACATAATATAGTCAAACAGCAGAGAGTTCAACACTTCTACATATGTTCAATTATCCTTGATCCTTAAATGTGCATTTCGTGACCCTGGCACATTTATTTTTTTTTATGATTCACTAAATATCCTCAAGAAAAGGTTATTTCCAAATTTTTAGTTGATTCTGATGTAGCGCTTTGATGTTATGAGCTTCCCCATAGGCCACTGTGTTGTAACTTTTGGCCGTTTACGGACAAAAAATACAAAATTATGAATTTCTACTAAAGTAGATCGAATTTGCACGTAAGATTACGCACGAATACTATACTCGAGCCAATGGTTCAGATTTCTTTGAAGTAAACTAGGGGACGAGACTGTGAATCACGAAATGACTTTTTAATGGAATTAAAAGTATACGTATTAAAATTTTACCAATACTAGTTGTGTCGAAATTTTACCACGGCAAGGTCAACATGTGAACACTCTAATCAAATAAGCAGCAAGGTTCTTTTACTTTGCAGACAAAATTACTTGGAATTGAAAATCTTCTTTGAAGAATTAAGCCTGCAAGAAGTTAAAGAAGTTGAATCATATTCTTCTGAAACGACGCTAGGTAAGATAATAAATCTGCATTTTAAGGATGTAGTCAAAAAGGGCATTCAAAAAGCCATTACAATAAGTTGGTGCAAGTGACAAACTTAGGCATTTTTACATAACACCTGTAGGTTTTGGAATTGTTATCTAAGGAATCGATCAGCCTAGTTACTATTTTTGAACGGAATTCCTCATAGCCAGTATAAAGGGCTTAAATGAATTTAACATGTTTAGAAGTACAAAATCCTTGTACCGGAAATAAGCTTCAAAAACACGCCCGTGCACGTTACACACGGAAGATGTCATCCAAGTTTTTATAATGCCCAAACAAGATCGCGCACTCGTATGTATACACGTGTACACACACACACACACACACACACACACACACACACACACAACCCCACACCCCAAACGCAAACGAATAAAATAATAATGAAAAATTAAATTGACTTTACTGAATACAACAGCTGTTATTATATTGGATGAATTGTGCTTTAATGTTTGTTATTTGGTTTTGATCGCACAAAGGGGTCCAAAGCGAAATACACGTGACAAAAACTGACAAAATTTTACAAATTTGCATCTGCCCTAAACGTTTTCACTTAAGTAATTCTTATATGTTATATTGCTTTCAAGGCGGAAGGTTTTAATAACTAAATGCTTTTTAATCATTCAGAGTTAATTCAACCTGCTCTTTTAGCCATCCGGAATCTTTTTGTTGTCATAAGGACCCTTGTACGTGGATGTTTAGTGATACTAGTATCGATTTAATTCTGACCTCTAAGGGTTAATACGGAGTTTGGTAAATTGGCCAAATGTAATTTACATGGAATATGAACATTTAATTAAGAAACGATGTATGTACTGTTATTGTTTGCAAAACTGTGTAATTACACACTCATATAAATAAAAAGACATTAACCATTCAAAACGAAATGGCATGTTTCAAACACGTTATTATTTTTTGTTGCGTCCATAGATATGAATGAAAGAGATTTATAGGATTTCGAAATGACGACAATTAATTTTAGCTTTGGAAATGCGTACGACTCAAATGATATTCTTTATGTCCACAGTACTTTAGATTGGCTCCGAGTTATGTAAATGCTAAATACGCATAGTATTTGTGCATAGTTCTTTTATTTCCATGTAAAAGTTGATGTTAAATTAACTACCAACTGAATGCTTATGTCTTCTTGTTGTTTCCCAAGGTGACATCGGAGGTAACCGGGGTTCTCCTGGGCTGGCATGAGTCTTGTCACATTGGCAGAGTTTCTCGACTTTTTTATACTTGTTTCTTATAAGAAATTTTCTGTATATCCAGTACGTAAATATATAAGTTTAAATCAATTGTATCAAAAGACGGAGTAATTATAAACTATTGACAAAATGTAATTTCAAAGGTATTTTCCTGTTTTATAGCTGTGATATTGTATCTGGGAATAGGTGACATACTGACATATGTGTTATGCGTTTTCTTATGTTAGCTGGTTTATATTTGATTGAACTCATAGTCGCTCGCACTCCTTTGAGAGTCGGTTGCGTTAACCCGGAGCTAGCGGACATTTGTAACCACATCTCAATTACAAAAGGTTTGAGTGATTAAATATGTTGAGAGCCTGTCAGGAAACCATGAAACAGGGGCGTCAATCGCTACTCAATCGTGGGGGGGGGGGGGGACCCCGGTTGGACATGATATTCTTTTAAGAATCACGTTTCATGGTTTCCTGACAGGCTCTCAACACTTAAAAGTGCTGCAATTAATGGTGCCTTAAGGAGAGGGGTCCAAGACCAAGATTTATCGATTTATGGAACCAGCTTGCGGTTAACATAAATCCAGTTATCTCGACACAGTGTTGCCCTTTTGGGTTTTGTTTTGGTTGGCCAATCACTGCGCACTCTGTCCGTGACGTAGTTCTCCTTGTTGGTTTTTGTGCGCCCACTGTTTCGCGGGTTCCGTCACTTGGTTTTTTATCACCGATTCGTGCGGCCAGGTTACTTTAACCCAGCGTATCACAGGAATTTAAAACGTTCGTTTGATCGTCACAATGAACATTGTAGTGCAACTTTTGAGGACTAGTTAATGTTGAACTCACATCATATGTGGACCGCTAGTTATCGTGTCTTCAGTACAAAATCAACCAAGTCTAAAAACTCGGTTAAATTAAAGGGGGACATAGATCTCATAGTGGACTTTTTTCTGTTAGTCTGCGTCATCGTCATCAACTCCAGGAATCAACTTCTGGACCTGGTATTCGTCAAAAAGATTTCTAAGGCAGAAACTCTCAAATTGGATTTCATAACTAATACTGTTTAATAAAGGAAGAAATACAGTCTGTATCTCATCAATCTTGACTTAATTATGCGCAATTGGTAATCAGTTTTCTACCATTTCGTATGACGCATTAGACGTAAGGTGATGCCGTAAGGTCTGCAGAATTCTGCTATCAAGTAATTAAGTTAAGTGCTTGTGTCAGTGTGCCTACAGATGTCCGAACTATAGTGCGGAATCAAGGTCGCAAAATTAATTTACACCTGCACCTAACTCCTGTTTTAATTCCGTATGCGGTAGAACTATCCTGATCCAGTGTTCATCCATGGCTATAGTTCCATTTCAAGACAGCAGTTTAAGTTTCGTAAACTCTCTTGTATTCTGCGAGGTGCATGCGTTGTTTTCATTGATATTCCAGGACCTACTAATGCTGAATACCGCTGAGTGAAGCTGGAAGTAGCAGTGCTTTTAGCTAGTTGGCAGAACATATTCCATCGACTTGAAGATGTTTCATCAGGTACGCTTGGGTTTTTCAATTGGGTGTCGTCCACTCCATTAGCAAATTCATTCCTTTCCTCAGTAATTCAAACACTATTGTGCATCTTTTCTCCCTGTTCAAGTGTAGCAACCTATAATTACATTGATATTTATTCTCTTAAGAACACTTTCATGTATTTCGATTTTCAATTCAAATTGTTCAATCATTTATCCATGGCATCAGTCAGCTCATTGAGTCAGGGTTCATTCCTCTTGCATTGTTCACACTCGTTTCTTTTTTTTTTTTTTTAAGATTGACAAACAGTATTTGTATATGCTTGTATGTTTTGTGCTTTAATCTGCCACATAATTACCCACTTTTTATTGCCTTTGTTATGTAAATGTGCACGTTCGCTTAATTACGTGTGTTGAGGTTACTACAGCGTGATAAAAAATTAGTTGGACGCCAGTTGCCCACACTTCACTTTGCTCTTCAAGGGACATGGAGGCTCACGTATGCTTTGTTCAATTGCGCATCGCGTGAATTTCACTGGTGTTCCTCTGTCTCACACAGTCCACACGCGCTTATGTTCGTTACAGTCCAATAATATTTATTCAGACTGTAGTAATTGATACCACCGTTTTATCTCATACGCTACCTAAATTATCTGATTTTTGTTGTAAACAATGCAAATAGGCCTAAGGGCCACGTGTAACTCGTTTATGATATTTGATGCTCAGTCTTCCGTGGGTCTATAAGAACTCATGGATCTCAGGTGTGTGTGTGTGTGTGTGTGAGTATGTATTCTTTGTGATTAAAGGTACTCGTTGCCCTTTAGTCCGCTTGATGAATATTTTCAGGTATAGCCGCTAGCCGGAAGCGGACATCCGGGCATGGGGCAAAAATATGCGTAAAAACAATTCATTTGATACGCGTCACGCGATGTGCGGTGGTCGTACCTTTTGATTGTGCGCAGGTTGTTTTCGCCGCGGTGAAGCGATGTGTCGTCACTCCGCTACCAGCCATTTAAGCCAGGAAAGATAATGAAATGTTTGGTGTAACCTAGAACTAATTGCTATCAAAGGTTTTTCTTCACAATGCATTTCTTTGAAGTATCCAAAATGACATACTAAAAGTCCGAGAAAATCCGGGTTCTAAAAATATGTCTAATTTGTATAAATTCAAAATGGCCGCCATTTCAAAGGACTTTTGCACATAACTCAAGATCTGAGGGTCGTAGAGGTGTAATGTTGGTGTCTCTACCCATGTTTTTGGGGTCTACGAACTCAATAAGAACACTAATAGCAATATGGCATGAGTGGTTCAGGTCTTATTTGCATAAAACCAATATGGCTGCCATTTTGTTGACTTCTTGAAATGAGTTATGTTGTGAAATTTGGTTTATGGTGTCCATTATTAGTTATCAAAGAATATGATTATTAAGTTACCATTTAAAGACACAGGACTCCAACTGATGAAAAATATTTGTGGATTCAAAACTTCTTGATCAATTTTCAAAATACAAAAAGAACGTCTTAAGACGTCTACACATAAAAATGACACAATCAGAAGGAAAAAAATCCTTTTGTTCATTTCAGGCTTTACTTGGTAGCTCAAAGGCTTCATTGCCAAGAAGTAAAGGAATTACTGAAATCTTTTCTGACAGCTCGGAATATGAAAATTCCTCCTTCACTGTCTATAAGATCCAGGCAAAGCTTTTTCATGCTGTTAGTAGGTTTCCTAATATGCACTGCTGCTATCATTCCAGACACGTCTTAGTATACAGTGCAGTCCATGCAATGTTCCGTTTATCTGCTTTGAACAACTTTAAAGGCTGACTCGGAGATTTCGAAATATAATTTTTTTGTTTTGCTAATTAAAAATAAACATTTAGAACTAAAGATAGTCACCCAAAATGCTTAATTCCAAAGTTAGAGATGAATCGGATTTTTGTTTTCATGTAGTAAACATTTATGCACAGTATAACAGTTCCATAGGATACCATGTATAACAAATATTCCAGATCCTGAATTTTATAACAAAGTTGTGATTTCTATAAGAAGGATTTGAGCTTAGTTATTTCACACAGTGAAGATCTGAGGGTCGTAGCGTAGCGGTGTAATGGTGGTGTTCTTACCCATTGTTTTTTTGGGGTCTACGGCAAACTCAAAAGGAACACTAATAGCAATATGGCATGAGTGGGTTCTGGTTTATTTGATAAAACCAAATATGGCTGCCATTTGTGATTTTCTTGAAATGAGTTATGTTGAAAATTTGTTCTGGTGTCCATTATTATGTTATCAAAGGGGAATTATGATTATTGTTAAGTTACCATTCAAGACAAGGACTCCAACTTGATGGAAAATATTTTTGGATTCAAAAAAACTTCTTGATCAAATTTTCAAAATACAAAAAGAACGTTTAAGACTGTCTACAAATTGAAAAATTTACAACAATCAGAAGGGAAAAAAATTCTTTTGTTCATTTTACAGGGCTTTACTTGGTAGTCAAAGCTCACTTGCCAAAGAAGTAAAGGACATTATGAATCTTTTATGAAGCAGCTCGGCATATGGAAAATTCCTCCTTCACGGTTCTATAAGATCCAGGGCAAAGATTGTTAATGCTGTTAGTAGTAGGTTTCCTAATTATTGGAACTGCTGCTATCATTACCGACAAGTCGTAGTATACAGTGTTGCAGTCCATGCCATGTTCCGTTTTATCTGCTTTGAACAAACTTCAAAGGCTGACTCGGAGAATTCGAAAATATAAATTTTTTTGTTTTGCTAATTAAAAATAAAACCATTTTAGAACTAAAAGATAGTCACAAAACTGCTAATTCCAAAGTTAGGAGATGAATCGGATTTTGTTTTCATGTAGTAAACATTTAAGCACAGTGTAACAGTTCCATAGGATACCATGTATAAACAACTATTTCAAGATCCTGAATTTTATAACAAAGTTTGTGATTTTCTATATAAGAAGGATTGAGTTGTATTTCACACAGTGATTAGTATATGGAACAAGGATTATGTATATGCAAAAGGATGTGTTTGAAATGGATGCGCCCTCATCGGGAAATATCGGAGTCAGCCTTAAAACTGGAGTTTTACCACAGACAATCCGTTATTAGGTTGATTTTGGTGATTTATCAGGCCTTTCCATCCATTCTATCTCAAATTCGGAGGGTTGCCGACTGCTACTCTTGTCCCAATTTTTTGGATAGGGTTTGATGGAAGCTGGACTTTCGAGCTATAATGATGTGATTTTACGGAAGAGTAGACTAATTTTTTATTTCTGAGGTTTTAATGTTAAAGCACATAGAGACGGTTGTTTTGAAGAAAGATTGAAGAAGGTACATATGGAACTCTTAATTTTTTCGAAGATTTTTCATATTAATACTTCATTTTAAAAAAAAAGGACCATTTTTGACAGGAAAGGGAAACAAACTTATATTTGTGAAGAATGCCAACAAATTTAGTGAAAACCAATTCTTGTTCTTACAAAAACTTGTCAAATGAGACTGTCACAATTTTCCAAAAAATTAATACAAAAGTTAATTTTGTTCATTGTTGAATAATTCAAAAAGTTTTGTTTTTTTTTTTTTTGTTTTCAATTTGCGAGGTTTCGAATTAGTAGAAACAGATCAGCCAAAAATAATTAACCACAGAGGTTGTTAATTGTTATAGTGGATATAACTTTGAAAGCGGGGATTGCAAAAGTGTCTAATCTCAACAAGTACCCTGATTGTTAAACACACCCTTAATGATTGCTGCTGAGTTGAACCCCTGTATCTCTACATGGGTTCCCTTATGTGATTATCTTGCACCAAACCATAACCCTACAACCATTTTTATAGACCAGTTAACAGCAATGTTTGTAAACATGTTTAGGGCATGGTATCTGAAATAGGTCGGCCTGAATGTTACCGGCACTGGGCAATGTATCTGTTAGAGTTTTTAAATATAGGGCCATAAGGGATTCGTAGGGAATGGATTCGGCAGGGGCAAACAAAGGGCAACAAAAGAAGTGACAGGGGACCATAGGATGTTAACCTGGTTATTATAAATACCCCCAAAACAATTGTTAAAAAAGAACTATCGTATGGGTGTTGAAACAAAACTGGATAACAAGATTAAGAAAGTTACCAAAGCAAGAACCGTTAAAAACAACGTATGTTTTTGCTTAAAATAGGCACAATTAAGGGAAAACTCAACCATATACCCACAGATTTTAAGCATATGTGCCAAACTTTTTATGCCAAATTTCAATTTGAAAATTAAGAAAACTAGTTTAAGATTATATTTTAAAAATGCTCTATGGAGAATTGGGGTTATGTGAAAATTGCACTCCCTCGGTTTTTCTATGGTGCAAAAAAAAGGGGGTGAAAAAAAATAAAAAAATGATTTTTTTAGGGTATTTTTATATCCTTGAGCCACATTTTATTGAAAAAAATTTTTGATCCCAACCACATTCGCCCGGGGAAAAGAGGTAAAGCCCACCAAGTTGCGGGGATTGGTGAGCCTCCATACTTTAACTATATGTAAACAGTGGTAAATGGGTACACCATCATTTGCTCTAAAACAAAGGTTTTCATGTTATATAAAAAACTCATCTTTATTTAGTTATGTTAAATTTAGGTTTTTCGTTCTTATTTGAGGCCCCAAAATTTTGCAAGGGGCCGGCAATATTGACGTTATAGAAGCAAGATGCTGGAAAAATTTTGGTTACTATTTTGGTATACCTGGATAGGAGTAGAGAAGAACCATAGTTATCCATTGCTGCACAAAAAAAAACGAAGTTTGGAAGGGCTGGTGTGTCTATGGAAAAATATATGGAGTTACACCAACCCCCCACCATGGTTAGAACACTGTTCACCCAAATAAACTGATTAGACGAAGGTTAAGAAATTACGTAATTATTGATAACGTTGCTATATGTAGATTAGAATTAAAGGGCCATTGCGTGCCGATGGTTATAGCTCGTCACCAGAAAAACCCCCAGATTTTACCGGAAGTTGGTCTAAAGTTTGCTATATGTAAGAAACTCTAGTTTTCTTCATTTACGCTGTGGAAATCTTAGGGCTAAAGGATTATTTGGTTTTGGATGTTTGGCAATATGATTTTACACAGAGTACTCTATGTGGATTACAAAAAATCAACATTTTCCTCTCAAATCAAAAATGGTTTGAAAGATTCGGCGGCGGAAACTTTACAGGATGGGGTTTGGGGGTGTAAGGCCATTCTTCACGATGAAAACTTTATTACGTAAAGAGGGTATACTTTGAAATTAATGGTAATCACATGTGCCACGATCTTCACAGCCAGAAACTTTGATTCCCTGGAAGCAGGGAGACTGATTTGCATTGTAAGGATATGGGAAATGGACAATATATTTTTTTCAGTTGTTTTGTTTTTTTTTTTTTTTTTTTTTTTTTTTTTTTTTAATTTAAAATTGCCACTAATCTTAGGACGTATCATTTTTGTCACAATTATTACCATTGGCTTTGTTGTTGTCCATTTGATTTATTGCTGATTAAGGGAAGAAGGAGTCTCATCATTCACATTATACAATCACATTGCATAATGATCACACAGAATATATGGATTTAGAACACAATATCTAGACTTCCTTTGTGACTCAGATTCGGAGAGTGGACAAAAAATCTATAAATGGCCGGCCATTTTGGGATTATGCAAAATTAAAGCCTGAAAAACCAAACATCATATGCTATTAATACTATCATAATTGTGTTCACAGACCTTGAAACATGGGGTATAGATACAAAATTATTCTGCTACGAGTCCTCGAATCACAAGGAATTAACAAAAATCTACTAAAAAATGGCGGCCATTTTGAATTTATGAAAATTAGGGCATATTTTCTGCAACTCGGGATTTTCTTCGGACTTTAGTATATCATTTTAGGTACATGAAAGCAATAAATGTGCAAAAAAAACCTTTTTGATAGCAATTTGTTCCAGGTCAAAACTCAATTTTCTTGCATATTATGGTGGGCTATAGGGGCTTGTTTGCCTCATTTATGTTTTGGCGTTAGGTTTTGGCGTTTCTAAGTAAATGTTTTGCCTGCCCCTTAAGTATTCCATGATGGTCCTTTCCGGTGTCGAATTTTTTATGTGTTCGGGATCTTTCTTGTTGTACTAGTTTAAGTTTTTCTCCTTGGTTCATTACAGATAGGGTTGTACGGCTTTTTGTAGTCTGGGTTTGCGAGAAGTGTCAGTAAATCGCGTTTCCCGTTTTTGTGGTTTGCATAGTTTACCTTGGTCGTATTATAATTTAAAGTGGGAAAAGTGGTTTCGTATTCCGTGTTTCTGGGAATTAAAAAAAACACGGAAATCCGATTTACGGGCTTCGTTTTTGCGTTAGCTGTATCGGTATTTTGTACGCCACCTTATTCTCTTTGGTTGCATTAATGCAAATGGTTGTTGTTAAGGTCGTGAATATTTTAATTTAATGTCAGGAATGTTAATGGGGAATCGTTTGTACGTGTTTCTATTTTTTGTATCAAATTGACCCTTTATTTGCGGGGGTTTTTTTTTGTTTTGGCTTTTGAGGCAGAGATTTTTTAGTCGTTTCGGGTCATTTATTTTAAAAAAAATAATAATAATATTCTGCTTCTATTTACCAAAAGTATGTGTCTCAGTGTGATATTGCCCCCCATTTTTCTTTTCAATTTTAGGAATTTATTACAGATCTTCTGTGTTGTTTCTTTGTTTTTTAATGTCTTTGGGTGACTTTAAGTCAGGTGTTTTTTCTGCAGTCTTCAAGTAGTATGAAAAGCTTTTTTTGAGTTGGGTTTTCTTTGCAAAGTAGTTCGGTATATATACCAAAACAAGATGGGTTTTAGTCTTTATGCTAGTCACTAATGTCTCACTTTTGCTGGCGCTTTAGCTGATAAGTCTTCCATTGGCCAGTTTTTCAAAATTGCTGGCATCATTTGCAAGTTTCCATTCGGGGTTTTATTCAAAGCTGCTTCAGGTTTTAAATTTGCTTCTCATTTTTTGTTGAATGTGGCTTTAAATACCGCATTTAAGCGCTGCGTCGGTTGCGTTGACCATAACTGCAGGTATTCTTAAACCCAAATTATCTACCATTAAGCTTGTCGCTTTCCGCTATGTTAGCTCATTGATAAGGGTCGCGTTTGGGTTTTGATTTTTTGGCCTTTTGGATAATCTTACCCCGTTGAAGCGAGAGGAGGGAGGCAATCTGCCATAGCTTTCTGGTCGATTTTTCCTTCAGCGAGTTCACGCAATTTTCTGTCTGGTATTGCGTATTCGCACTTCTATGATTCAATTAAAGTCCATTCAAAAAAGGTGGGGCCCTAGCTGACTCCTTTTTTAACTTAGCGCAGTTGTGTGTGAGTCTTTGTCTTGCTCTTTATACAAAGTGCAACCTTTGAAAAAGTTTTTTTTAATGCTTCTTTTTTATTTTTACCCGTTAACAAAAAGAAAAGGTCCCCCATGAGAGTGTCTAAAATTTACCATGGCAACATGTAAGGAATAATCCGTGACCTTGTAGACAGGCCATTTGTGTATATCTATTTCAATTTACTTGTGGCAAATTTGATGCGTACAGCACTCACTGAAAAACACATTGGATAGATGTGGTAGGACACTCAGTCCCTTCGGGACACTGTATTTCATATCACGGGTATGGCTTGCCTCAGGCCTAACTAGGAATTGTTATAACCAGCCTTTGGGAATAGGGGGACGCCCACGATTTGCACCCTATGGCCATTTTTTTTCATATCGCCGGTATGTTTGCCTCAGCCTAATTAGACTTTTAACAACCACCTCTTTCAGTTTCAGGGCGCAGGAGGTTTTTTCATAACTAGCTTGGTACCCCTTTTAAAATGCCGCTTGTGTCAATTGCTCTGATGAGGGGCGTTTTATCACCAGCCAAATTTTAATTGATATTAGCACTTTCATGCTGTCTCTTCTGCCCACCATATAGGCCTCCAGTCAAAATAACTCAAAACATTACCACAAACAAAACATAACATTGTATTGGTGTCAAAGTTCTTGTTGGGGGACACCTTGAGGTTATTCACAGACTCCAATGTTTTTTTTATGGTATTGAATTATATGCGATTTGGGGTATTTACGGGCTAGTGCAATTTATTGCCAAATTTTTATTTTACTGGTTACGCCTTCCTAATGGCCATTTTATTCGGGTCAAAATTGTAATTGTGGTTCTCAAAAGTATTGCAGGGAGAGTTGCCATGGCGCTATTATGCTAAAAGGTGGGTGTTCCGTTGTATGTGTATTGATATTGAGGAGGGGCCCTGGGCATCTGATACATACATCAAGTAAATGTGGGAAAAACGAAAATTGCGGTTTTTTGTAATGGAAGGCGATAATGCATTTGCAAGGCCCTATTATCTACTGTGCTAATATTGGTGGTTAACCACTTAAACGACAGTTTTAGTTTAATTTTTGGCAAAAGAAGTGTCAGAAAGTGGTTTGGAAGTGGAATTTTCAGGGCAAATAATGTCAAAAAATATGGCATTTTCTCAATATCAAATATTTATTTACTTACTTCCGGTTAAATCTGGGGGGGGGGGTGCCAAGAGCGATCGGAACAAGCAACCTTTAATTTCGCATGTTAGGATAACCGTGTTCTAAGCCTGGAAGGGGTGGTTTTGGTTTTGGCCTTAGCCAGGGTAATTACGTTTCCACTTTTCCCGTATTTTCATTTTAGGGTTTGTTGGGTTTTTCGTAGCTCGCGATCAACAGGACACAATGGTGGTTTTCTCTCACCCTTGTTTAGTAGTGTAAGTTTGGTCTTTATCTGCTATAGTTGTCAATCCTTGTTCGCCGTTCGTACAAGGCGTCGCTTATACCCTCAAGCCGCTGGCAAAACAAGCGGGCTATACCCAATTGGCTTTTGGTGTGATGTTTGGCGGTGTTGAATGGTGTTTAAAAACTTAATTTAATTTTCTCACCCTCAGTTTCATCCCCCCTCCAGTTGGGGATGGGTGAACACTTTTATTTCGCCAGCTTTGCTATTTTTGCCAGCAAAATTACCAAAGTCTGTGCTACACTCATTGTGCATACCTTTCCGTTCCAGCAGGGGGGGGGGGGGGGTGGGGGTGGTGTTTTAGCAAGTTACCTTTTTAGGTAAGGTAAAACATTGTTTGGAGGCCATTTTTCACTCCTTTTTTATGCTCGCTTCCTTACCAGGTTCACAATTAACCACTCCATTACGTGTAAAAATTTATGTCAATTTATACAACTTCCACCTTCTGTATCTGCCTGTGGAATTTGGCTACGGCCTCTATGTTTCCGAGGTAGCTAAATGTAAATGCCAAATGTGGTAAATCAATTTATTCTGATATGAAATTAGTGAATTCATATATTATAGGCCTGGGAGGATCCAAGATTGGTGCTAAATTACAAACTTAATGTGATATGTACTTTGATTTTAATACCTCGTGCTAAGATGGTGTTGCCTTGCTGGTCATCATGTGAAATTGATATTAAATGTTAAAAATAGCACAGATGTGAACGATTTAAATGAATTTGATATTCATACTACTTTAAATGCTCTTCTTAAATTTTGGATCTTGCAATGGTTGATTTTCCATAGGCTTTCTTTTGGAGTGGTTGATGCTTGCTTTTCTGCTCTGCAAAATCTGATGGGATTACTACCATAGATTTTTATGGCGTTGGTTTGTGTGTTTGCCTTTCTTGCTCATCATGTTTGTGACATGTTTTGTAATGGGGGTTTTATGAATTTAATTGCTTGCGATACTATTAAATGGTCTTGCTTGTCACGTGACAATCTTTGTTAAAAATACCCAACAAATTGAATGATCTTTAAATGAGTTTTTGATTATTCATACTGCTCCCAAATGCTAATCTGACCGTACATGTTGATACTATCATAGGGTTTTATGGCGTGGCGTGGTATGGAGTTTGCCTTTGCTCCCATTCATGTGAAATGTTATGGTATGATTTAATTGCTGAGATGATTTTAAATGGTTCCTGCTTTTGCTGCTGGGCCATCTTTTTTAAAATAGCATACAAATTTGAATGATTAAATGATGTTTGATTATTATTACTGCTCAAAAATGCTACAAAATCTAAACCTTACTGTTTGATACTATTAATAGGCTTTTCTGGCCGTGGATGCTGTTTGGCCTTCTGGCTCATCAGTGAAAATGTTTATGGTATGAATTTACTTGTGAGATTATGTTAAATGGTTCTGCTGCTTTGCTGGCCTCTTTGTTACAAAATAGCCAACAAAATTTGAAGAAGACCCCCCCGATGGCCTTTGGCATAAAACCGCATGAATACGGCGAGTGTAAAAAGGCTATCCAATTATGCCTTTTGCGTTCCTTTATCGTTACTGTGTGAGGAAATACAAGGGGTTAAAAAATGTTTAAATTGAACCAAATAGTGTGAAAGTATTAACCATGTTATTGTGTCTGCGTGGGTCTAACCATAAAAGGATTCAGAAAAGGTTAGTTTGTAATATTGTACAACCTAAAGCTTCAGAGTTAAGGCTAATAAAAAACGGCAAAAATCAATAATAGGGTCAAATTTAAAGGTGCTCCGATGTTTGATAACAAAGAAATGTGCAAATATGTGGAGTTCATAGGATTAATTAAGGAATAGTTTTGTGTATAATTGCATACTTTCCGAGCGGGGACACAGAAGGTCAACGTCTTGCCCTTCAATGGGGTTTGACCCTGTTGTCTCACTACTTTCTTAAGCCGAATTGAGACATTCAAAAACTTTTTGACATACTCAAACTGAAGTTGATTGACTATTTGAACCTACTGAAGACATTGCCAATCCTTTTTGACAGTAACGATTCGCTGATGTCACAAAAAATACCCCATTTCTTTTAACAACAACTTGCCTCCACAATGGGTCCAAAAATGCGACTTTTTACTAAAAAACACTAACACCAAGCTTTCGTTCGTAAGAAAAAAGAAATATGCCCCCTCTAATCACTACCGTTGGCAGAAGTTTATTTCCAATATCAGTGAAAAGGCCGGACCTTACCCCCATGCGGCACACTTAGTGTCTTCTGCCCACACAGACACGTTAATAAACTGGCGTTATTAACTAGCTACTTAACAAATAAACCGGTCATATCCAGTTTTAAACCTTCTTTCCCAAGGGCGTCCTCTCATTGTGCGGACGATGCCAACATCTAAAAGCAGAAGCAATCATTATCATGTCCAGTGTAGTGTTGTGCCCATCGTCTTAGTACAAGGTCCTTGGTAAGGCGCTATATATATAAAAATTCCATTCATTGATCGATTTGCCTAACCTAAACTTTGAGATCGTGGACCTTTTTTAATTGGTAAATTGAGTTTGTGCAAATGGGTTGTCAGTGACAAATTCATATATTGTTAGCCTGTAAATGAGGAACCACAATTGGACAACTAATGTAACTTTAGTCAATATCAGCAGTCTAATAATTTTTTTTTGAAATTCCAATTTTTTTTGGGTCACCTTGTACCGCATGGTTACTCTCTGTGTGCAGCCAATAACAAAAGTGGTGTTGAAACCATGGCAGGTTGTTTTCTGACCTAGGGCACGCCTAGTTCTCAAGGCAATCTTAAATATACGAGCAAATCAGTCGCCTTGTCTTAATCAGATGCGTTTTTGTAAGGGGACCGCTCTATTTTAGCTTCGCAGAATACATATTTAAAAACGTGTAGCAGCAGATTAACTGAATTCACAATACAACTCAGATATTTAAATTACTCCTCCCAAGTGTTGCTAATGGTCCTTATAGAAAACCGTCCGTTATAATACAAACCATCAACAGGATTTGCAAAAATAGGCTTAGAAATAAACAAAAAAAAAAAAAACATCTACAATTTGCTTTCAACTGTTGAGTAATGGCTCAGTTAATAGTATTGTCGCGTTGTTGTCATGTGGTGGAAATATACAATTAGATATGAAGGATTTCCCCTGAATTGTGTACCTCAAGAAGTACTAATGATTATGAATTTTATGAGACTATTATGATGTAAGACCTTCTCAGGTGTGTTTGCCATGTTTACGAGAAAGGATCATAGAAACAAGTAACTGGCGAAATATTTGCGAATATTTTTTTCTTCGGTGCGTACGGAGCGTTTATACGGAAGTGATTCTGGGAGACACCAAATGAAAAACGATTCATCACGGAGAAGTTCCTTGTAACAGGAAAATGGGGCTTAGCCTTCCGAAAAAACAAAATTCGTAGATCGAAGAAAGAAAAGAAATAGAAATTTTTTTAAGAGCCAAACAAATGTTGTTGCAAAATTGTCTTACTCTTATATCCATTTGGTCTTATCCAAAATTTGTTGTTTTATGGGAGGGGAAATTTATTGTACATCTATGCTCATCCAAACATGGGTAGAGACCCAAAAAGAAGTGTGACATAAGCATATCGGGAAACATAATCACAGTCGAGGATGTGAAAGTGTTATCCATAGAAAATAGAAAGATTCAAGCAGAGGATTACGAGAAAAGAATAGAGGTTTAGAGTAATTAAAAAATAAAATCGCAAGCGGGAAAGGAATGAAAAGGGAAAGAAAGATTCAATCTCAAGAAAGAAAAAAAATGAGACACAAAAGATACAAGCAGAGGTGAGAGAAATTGGAGTTGCAACACAAAGAAAAGAGTGAATCTTCTACTGAATCTGGTTTTGCCGTAACCGTCACATTAGCCTTGTACCTAAGTTTCAAGAAAGAAAAACCAGGGGTTGGATTTGGTTACTTCCTAGTCTTCTCGTATCATAGGCAAAGCAAGCGAGGCGTACTTCCCCATGGCTACTGATACCAGTGCTGATTATGATAAAGCTATAGACAGAAACTCAGGGGTACCAAAAAGACACCAAACCAGACACACGTAGAATTTGCACATTCTGAGGGCTCAATTGTTGTTTGATTGCTTCGAAGGTAAAGAAGATTTTCAGAGTTTTGAGACAATTGGTATTGTCATGTGCCATGACCTGAATTCTTCAAGTGAACGGACGGGCTCATTTCAACCGACGAAATCAAATATTGGGAGCCCCCCCCCCCCCTCTGGCTACACCGCTCTTCAGATATCAAGTATCATCTTGGTGAGATTGAAACCAGATAAGGCATAATGCAGCAACAATCGCAGATAATTAGGCACTCACACATATTTTATACCTCGGCCAAGTCTAATTTCCACAGAAAACCGTGGCAGAACAAACCATACCTTCCACCTTAATAAAGTGGGAAAAACCAAATTCATATACTAGTATACAATAATTATTGAAAATCTGAGTAAAGTTCAAGGACGACCTTTTAAGTCTGACCACTCAGTACCAACTTGCACTTATTGCAAAAAGAAAGGGAACCTTGTTTCACAGTGTTGGAAACTACAGTTGGCACAAAAAGTATCTCGACATGTTTTTCGATCAGCATTTTGCCAAACTCCGATAATTTTGAAAGTTTTTGAAATATAATACACTTTGTTGACTAGTCTTGTCTCTTTCATTAACACCTCACTTGTAAAAAGATAGAACGCCTGAAAGGCGTAAACCCTACAAAACCAAAAGTTGCAGTTTTTTTGATTTTTCAATGGTCACTGTGTGGTACAACTCATTAACACGTGTAATATTGTTTTACAATGGGTTACGGACTGATGGTAGCGAGAATGATACTGAACTATTGAGTTTTTGGACAAATAAATAGCGACTCGGATCACTGGCGAACCCCTGATGAATTTCATCATACTTTTACGGAATAAACTGTAGAATTATGTATGTTTTTCCGTACAAGTCTGATGAATTCATCAGGGTCACTAGTGAACCCAGGGTCGCTATTGTCACAACCCAATATTGATTGTGTCAGGCCGAGTTCGTGTCCTAGTACACTGCAAGTGTCCAGTGAAAACTCCAAAACTGCAACTTTGTTTGGGGGTTTTTACGTCTTTCGGGGGTTCTATCTCAGTCATTTTGTCCACATTGCACGCTTTTTACAAGCAAGATGCTAAATGAAAGAGTAGACCTAGGCAGCAAAATGTATAGCTTGAAAACTTTAAATTATCCACGTTATGGACTTTGGCACCAATAAGGATCGAAAACATGCCGATATACTTTTTATGCCAACTGTAATGAGAAAGTATAATGCTAGTATCCGTAGGCTTACCATTTAAAACTGCCCGACAAGTGGGATAAGTGATGATAATTCAACCTTTGTCATACCAGGGCATGACTCAGGGCGTTTCCGTACCTGACCCATCGCCAACACTGTTTTCTGACACACTTATGAATTCTGAAACCCTTCAAGGAATAAACACTTTATTCCGTTAAGGTTCCGAATTCCTCGGTGCGTCAAAAAAGTGTGTCAGATTGGTCAGGTTGCGGAAACTCCCCATGACTTACTCACAGATGATGAAACCAACCCAGTACCCATAACTATCATCGTGACCAGTTTGCCACATTCTAGAATATGCACTACCCTTTCAGAAAAATCATCAACACAGACTGATGTGCTGATTAAAGGGGCTGGGATGGAGTTTTCAAAATTGCCTCTCCGTCAAATTAACTTGAAATCAGACCTCAGATCAGAACTGATTAACCGGAGTTTAAGTAATAAAAGATCTGATTGTATCCACAAGCTTTGTGTCAAAGATGACACTGAAGATGAGAATAACTTTTCCCTGCTTATCCAATTCCAAGGGTTATGAGTAAACAAATCTCACCAGAGATGAAAGTTTAGCTGAAACTACACAAACAAAACGCACACAAAAGACCCATGAAAACAGAAGAAAAATGAATTCTTTCTAGATTTGACCATCGATAAACATTTTTCGTATGTCTTGATGACAATTCAGAATTAGTTGAGGTAAAAGATTGCCATTCTGATCCGATACACAAAACAATTGATTGAAGAGCAAATATCAAATAGAAGTACCTCAATTATCAGAATAGAGCGGAACCGTCTTGCCACATGATAACCCAAATGGCTGGACACTTGAGTATAGTGTTTTTAGGATTAAGATTTTTGGTGGCCCCACATTCAGAAGGATGTACTGAGTTTTGCAAATCATGTCATACATGTCAGGTAATAGGGCAAGCTACGGGAAAAACCCACAGCTCCGTGAAACAAATTCACAGTTGAGGAGCATTTATGCTAGGATTATTATTCATTGTGTATGCCTTTTGCCAAAAACAAAGTCAGAAACCAGTCTTTGGTTACTAAATGTATGTGGCATTCAACCGCTTTCAAGAGCGATATACCAGTGAAAATATCAAAGAGCCACATATTGTGAAAGCATTAAGATTTCTTTACACTTGGACAACTTAAGTAATCCAAACAGATCATGGGTTTAATTTATGTAAGGACATTTCCACAAGGTATGCAAGATTGGAATTTTCAATAAAAAATCTTATGCCCATTCGTAGAGTCACAGGGGCACTGTAAAGGTGTCACCAAACCCTCAAGAATATAATGACCTTTCTATTCAGAATTTGTTTTTAAATTCCAATGTTGGGTCACTTATACCGCATGGTTACTCTTTGTGTCAATAACAAAAGTCTTCTGAACATTACATATCTCGAGATCGTTTACGTATGACCTGTATAGCTACACGTGCGAACTGTATCTTTGGTGAAAATTTCATATAAATCTTGACAACCAAGTTTTTCCAAATCAAAATGTATGAGATTCTAAAAATCATGCGGTGCTCATTTTTTAAAATGTTGTTGCTTGGATTATTTAGGGCGCAAGGTTTATACAGAGGGTAAAATAGAAAGGAAGCCAATGTGTTTTTGTATACTATCATGCACTCAGTACCATGTCAAAGGATTACAGGTAGTTAGGGTTATAGTACAATAGTTACAAGGACCCCCAAAACGAGTTCAAGGTCATACTGGGGGTTAAATGTCAGATTCATCGGTTTGTTTTTAAAAATGGTGCCAAAATTGTTTTGTCTAATGCTACAGAAGCCGAAAATATACAGCTCGCTTTGTCAATGATGTTAAGATAATTAAGAGGAGCAATATGGCCGTGAGCCACAGCGTCGATGGGAGACCAATAGTCATATCTGAAAAATCTCACTTTCAGTTTCAGTTTATTTTCACCAAACATAACATAAATATACAAAGCATTTAACGAAATCGATGATGGGGAGAGCCATAAGAGAGCACAGCTTCGAAAGATATGGTCACCCAAAAATTACAACTTTAAGTAACTAATATAATACCTAAATACAGTGACATGACAACTACAAACAAAGGACAGGACAGTACGAGTGTGAAACAGAATAGACAGAGACAAGCGTAGACGTAAAGCGTGCAGGCAGTGCGATGACATCAATTCAGATAAGCAAATGATAACAGGATGGTTACAAATATTTTTTTTTTTTTTTTTTTTTTTTTTTTTTTTTTTTTTTTTTTTTTTTTTTTTTTTTTTTTTTTTTTTTTTTTTTTTTTTGTTAAGGTGCTAATCCGATTTATGTGTATGCGATCTCACCCGACATGAGAGACCGGCACCGACACATACACCCCATTAAGTACCATGCGAAACAAAACAAAACTTGCGGAGTATGATGGTAGAGAATAATGCCAAGTTGCAGCGCCCCCTGATGGTCAATTACTGAAGTGGCGATTTGTTTTGTTTATATCCTGGGATGAAGTTCGACCTTACATCTTACTCTGATATCAAAACGATACAACTTCCGGGCAAACCAGGGAGCGGTTCCAAAGACGATCGGAAACCACGCACCTTTAAATAAAAAAAAATAAATATGAGTACATCCAGTATTAAACACAGCTGCATTACAACTTCCACTCGGACATACTGCCATGTATCTTGATATACCGCAACATTTTTAATATGGATTCTATAGCTTTGTAACTGCCCAAAAATTCGCCACAGAATTACCCGTTGTGGCATTTTGTGGTGTAAAGCCATGATTAGAAATAAACAATTTAAAGGTGACACAAGGAATCTATATACATTTTTCTTATTAGTATAACCAATGAACGATTAAACCAGTTTCAACAAAATCGGACCATTCTATAAATAATGACCTTGAAATTGCTTGAGATTATTGTACTAAAACAATAGGTCGTAACAATGGCCAAACAATACCTTTTTAGAAACCTGATGAGCAACCGCATAGATTGGTATAAAATTTGAAACAATTACACACTTTATTGTTTTCCCCCTTATAAAACACCAAGAAACATTTAAAAAATGACACCATGATTTTCAGATTCTTCAATGAAATTTCTTCTGTATTGCAAAACATTGGTGTCAACATTGGTATTGAAAACACTAAACCAAAACATTGATTGTTTAGATACCCCCTGAAGCCAATAATTCGAAAGAGGCTGTCTGTATGATAAGATATGATTTAGTATTTTCTCTCGTGCACGACAGAAAATCAAAGCATGGTTTTCTTATAGGGACTGCTCCGATGGCAGGCAAGTTAAAACAACGTTTGCGGTGTTTTTTGTATCTACTTGGTATATCCAAAGAGCACCCCTTCCAATCGCTCTCGGTAGGTGGTCACAACCGATCCAGGGCAAGTTGAGAGGCATTCGTATCCTCACAAAAATCTCCTCCTTTCACTTTTAAGTGGCCAAAATTCAAATATTTGAAAACCGAAGCTGAAATCTTGAAAAGCAAATGGACCGGTAAAAAAAATTACTGCTAGGTTCACATGTCGGGCGATTCTGCTGACGAAAGATACAGTTCTCACCTTATAAAGAAAATGACTGAGTCAATTTAAATATCAATACAAAAGGTAAAAGTGATGTAGCTGTAATAAATTGATCAGTTTTTGCATTATTTTACTTTGTCAGCAATTCTGGGTCTCCAAATAATTACTGTAGGACAATTAATATAATCGGTTATATATATATTTGGCGATTAGTACAGAAAGTGGTGATGTTTTTAGAGGACAAAATGTCAACCAATTTTTTACAGTGCATATACTGTAACATTTACGTTAATTATGTAGAACGCTTTGATACGGGACAATTACAGTGAATTCAGAGGAAACCTGTAAAAGGGCCATTCTTCGTGAATGTCAACACACGTGACCGAACTTCATTTGCTTCCTATGGACAAAACAAATAATCTAGTGAAACGTGGAAACATATTTTGGTTAGATTTTGTCCCAAAGCCTAACCAAAATAATGTTTACACTTTCGCTGGCCTGATTAGTTTTGTCGTTTGTAAGGCAATGAAGTTCGGTTATGTGTGTGACATCCAGAAGAATGGCCAAACGCTGTAGTTATGGGGAATTTTTGCTGCAAACCAGCATTTCTGTACGAGTTACAGTATCTTTCCTGTAAAGTTTAGCGATTAACCTGCATAATTGAAAAAATCCATAATAATGTATATATGTTGATATAATTTAAAAGTTCAAATAGGAGCCCCCTCTTTTAACGTTAACGTAAATAGGCCTGGAAAATTGGACCACAAAATAGTTGTTTTGCTTTATGCCCACTTCAGCCATACTGTCTCTTTCTGATCCTTTTTACAATATTAAACTACTTGTAAATTCACTGTATTTTTTACGAGCATGTTTAGTATGGTATATTTTAACCCTCGTCTGACCGGGGGGGGGGGGGGCTAAACCACCACCCCCCCCACTCCCAATGATTCCCTGCGCACAAAGTGCCCAACCAATATTAAGCTTTATTTAATTGTAAGATCATCCTTGCGCTCATTTTAGAAAGAATATGGAGGTACCACCTTCAGGGAGGGCAAGGTGCCCCGTCAAAGTCGACGGTACGGGGTGGTTGCCACCTTCCTGAGTAAAATTCCAAAAATTGTACTTATATTACGATGATGCTACTGTAGGCAGATACTGCTGACAATATTTTGTAATTTTTTTCTTAGTTTTAGAGCAATACATGTGTATGCTTACTTTGGATCCATCTTTGCCAAATAAATACAATTTTTGCTTGCATCGAAACCCCTTGATTTTGGAGATTTTGCTTACAAACAACGTATAAATAAGCTCTAATAAGGACGTCACTATGACGCCATATTGTTAAAACTTGATATGTTTGTACTTTATTTGAAGAAAGGATATATGGAGTGGCATCCAAAATCATCATCGTAAACACTCATTCCAGTTCATTTTAATAGTTATTTAAATGATCCGCTTCCAAAAAATGCCAATATGACCCAAATTGTAGAAAACGATTATTAGGAATAGTAAATAACTTTAACCAGCATCAGAGCCTGGACTGAATGACATTGGAATTATATTGTTAAAGAATAATCAAGGAGATTGTTAAGCCGTTGACTATGATTTTCAACCTCTCTATATCAACTGGGATCGTCCCTGAAGTGTCTTAAAGTGCAAAGTATTCCTATATATAAAAAAGAAGATACTGATATCTTTCGAATTCGCAGACCTGTCGCGCATATTACCGTGTTTTTCAAAAAAATCCTTGAAAGATTAGTATTTGACAGATGTATGTTCCATATTAATGAACACAATATACTCACACAAAAAAATTTGGGTTTCGGCCAACCATTCTACTTATATATATGGCGATAATTGACCTTGTATATAAAATTAGTCATTTCCGTTGAACAAAATGGGAATATTTTTGGACTTGTCAAGCTTTTGACCTATAAATCACAACAGATTATTACATAAGCTTGAATATTACGATTTTAGAGGGGTTGTCCTTCAGTGCTTTAAAACTATTTAAATTAATAGAAAACAGTATGTGTTCTTCATTCACAAAAAATCCACCTTAAAATATTAATGTGGATACCTCAGGGATCTTCCGAGGTCTTTATTATTTATAAGTATGTTAACTATATCACGAAACTTCATCGCTGTTAAATTTCTATTATTTGTGATGATACTACGATATTATATTCCGATGTTCAGAATTATAGTAAATAAATTTGAAAAATAAGAACTTGAGAAGAATAACTGGTTTAGAGCATAAATTATCCTTAATGCTAGTAAAACAATTATTATGATGTAAGCACCCCACAACGGAAACATCAAAGTACAGAGCGAGGTTACGAGACGCATTAACACATTTTATGCTGGATGGCACAAACTTGAAATGTAATAAACAAATTTCTAGGAGTAACAATTGATAATTCCTCATTTTATTAAAAAAAAAAAAAAAAAATCTCAAATATTTCAAGAAGCTGTGGAGTACTTAACAAGCTAAAACATTACGTTCCATGATATACTTCACACACTTTACTGTACTTTTTTATATTGCCTATGTATATTATGGTTATAGTTAATTGGAAACACTTGTAAAAACTACTAGATAAAAAACTTAATCTATCTCCAAATGGGCTTTGAGATCAATATCCAATAGTCCCCATTATGGAAGTCACTCTTACTCACTTTTAGGATTTAATATTCTAAATGTGTGGTGCTTCTAAACTACAATTGGGAATGTTATGTATAACATTATATCGTAATGTCACCAGATATATTCTATATTAATTTTATCAACATTTAGAAATTCTAGCAATTAACAACCAATGCAGCCAAAAATAAAAAGAAATTCTCGGAACAAACGATCAGAACATCTGGCCCTATTCTTTGAAATTCGTTTGAACCAGTATAAAGAAATCAAAAATCGAATGTCAGCATTTCAAATCATTTGAAGTCAAAACTTATTTCATCTCATGAAAGATAAATCATTTTGGAACAAGTGTTTGGTCTTGGTGTTTGTTTAGCGCATCCGAGAATTTGTGGGTTCGATCCCATCCACAGCAAGTTCCCATATCTGGATTAATAATGCTTACTCCCTGCTATCATCAATTTCTCACCCTCAATATCGATCTCGTGTTGGTATTGTTCCAATACAATAGTTTTACGACCTGTTTTATGAGGGCGGCGATTATCATCCGTCAAAGGGATTTGGGAAGAGCTTTCTCCTTCTCTCCTACCTCCATTGTCCAACATAGCTCATGAGCTTTAACACCGCTAGGAATTCTCAAAAGGTGCATGTTATCGCAGGTACGGTACTTTTCTTTGTATACAGAGGTTGATAACTGTTCATCTATCTATTAAAAAGGTGCAAAATAATATGACTCAAAAGAGTGGCAGATTATTGGGAGGATGAAACCGGAAATAAAATAACAAAGACCTATCGGTCTCTGGAGATAGGTATGGGTCAAATTGTTTAAGGATTACTGACGCAACACTTTTTCGGAGAAACTGGATGCTAGAATAATAGACCGGTAACGAAAATCATATTAAAAAACATACCATGAAAAGTAAAGACCTTTTGTAAATGCTATATTATTAGAGCAAAAACAAAGACTATTAAGACCATAACGCGTTCCTATTCAAAGTATGTGCTGCATATCTTTATGTAATAAGCAAGACACAAAAAGGAAAAAAAAAATAAAGCAAAAACTAAAACAAAACCAAACAAAATAAAAATTCAGAGGATGAAATGAAGGTGCAGCATAATACAAAGCCACATCTGTTCATTCAATTAACTTAGACCCTCGGTTTTTAATTAATATTAATTATATTGGTGTCGGGGAAAATCGTGAAAGAAAAGTTGGTATTCATCTAATTACCCAACAGGATTTGGAAGGTGCATTCTGAAAAGTATTTCTTCATACCCAATTCTTCATACCCAATTCTATTCAATTTCTGCGATTTTTGGTTATCAATCGGCAAGGAATCGGAACCAGTCGAATATTCGTAATGAGCATAAACTTTTTCAGGAATGTTCCATTTATAAGATAGGTGTGTAAAACGTTGCATCGCTCTTTGACAGTAGAAGACATTGACCGATATCATGCTAATAATGTATAAATAGCGTCTATTTTATTCCCGGGATTTTATACAAATACAATACATTCTTTGTATTATGTCCTTTGAAGAGAAGATGACACAATATATGCAGGCCACTGTCCGACATTCTGGTCCGCCGATACTGATCGCAGTGGGTATCGCAACATCGAATAGCAAAGACCACCTCACACGTCATTTGTTAATGGCATCAGACTTTGGACTCTGAGGGAAAAAGGGTCAAATTTCAATATATTTGTAGATAAAATTCCATCCATATTTTTTGAAATTTAAAAATCTTGTTGGGTAATTTCGTGAATACTAACTTTTCTTTCACGATTTTCCCCGACACCTTTACCTTCTCTAATATTAATTAAAACCGAGGGTCTAAGCAAATTGAATGGACAGTAGACTCCGCAGCCATGTCTATCACTAACACCTCTTGAAGTTAGTCATCTGATGAGATAGACTGAATTATGTTTAAACGTTTTTCATTTTGTCACCAATACGTCTATTATAATCTACTTGGAAATTTTCCACCAATTTGGCGGGCTCAGTGGTTTTCAAAGCAAGGGCTCGTTCATAGACGTTCTGCTATTTCTCAGTGTCATTTCAAATTTACTGAATAACGCTTGTAAAATAGCACTTTAGGTGTTAGATTATGTTTGAAGCTGTTTTAAAAACGTTGGACCAAATCGAGAGAAAAACAAGTCATAGAGGGTAGAAAAATAAAAAAACAAAAGAATATAGGATGATATTTGTTTAATGATGATTAAACAAAATTATTAATAAAATGCGCTCATACCTTGGGTTCATTTGTACAATAATTTAGATAATACAGCACTTTTTAAAGAAATGAAATGATCATTTGATTATTTGTTACATCTATTTGACTGACTGGTCTTGAAAACAAAGGCATTTAAAAAAAAATCAAGTGATTAAAAAACAGAAGTTGAATTGTTTATTTGAAAACTTCATTTATATTAATGTTTTTGAAATATCATCACAGAAAGTCTATTGATATCGTTCGGATTTAAAACGAACAATTTGAATACAGGTATTGACATGTTATCATTTCAGGACAATTTTCAAAATAAGCTTTACGTCATGTACCAGTAGTACTTCGCGCGTAAATAGATCATTATACTTAAATGCTTTCGTTGCTATGTTAGATAAAGTAATGTTCAATAGAAATCGGCTATAGGAATTAACAGTTCAATATTTGGGTTCGTGGATGACACACAATTTTTCTTTCATAGCTTTCCACGATTTTGTTTATGTGTTTTGAAGTTGTTATTTAAAAACAGGTACAGTATTGGTGAAATTAGGTGAACATTAAGTCTATGAGCTTCTGTGTTATAATTTGGATTTACTCCACATGCTACGTGGGAATATACAAGTTAGTACATGGTATAGTTTATTCTCATACATGTGACCATTGTTATAATTTCGTTATTGAATTTTATTTAATAATTACTTTTGTGCATGTATGTATACGTGTATATCTCTGTATATGGTATTATATTGTCAATCTAATAATTATTAATGGTCACATATTACAACACATTTATGAAATAATATTTATATTTCTTTACCTATTGTTATTTTCAGTACAACGTATCCGTCGTCGGGTGGCAGCCTTGTGCACTGACGCACTTTCGGAATCAGGCATTTTTTCGGTTTCAGACACATCCTCCCTTGAGTGGGGCAGTCGAATTCGTTGGTGCGTCGGCGTGTCGGGCTGTCATCTTGTGGTAACAACATGTACAGCAAAGATGGTCGTGATACACCATCTATAAAAAAAAAAAAAAAAAAAAAAGAAATCGGCTATAGGAATTAACAGTTCAATATTTGGGTTCGTGGATGACACACAATTTTTCTTTCATAGCTTTCCACGATTTTGTTTATGTGTTTTGAAGTTGTTATTTAAAAACAGGTATAGTATTGGTGAAATTAGGTGAACATTTCAACAGATTTCATACAAACGCTATTTGCCCTCTTATCACTTTTCAAATTTGGAGGGAACAAATCAGATATGTGTTTACAACGATCCTTCATTTTGAACCAGTGTGTCGAACTGGATGAAAATATCACACGAAACGAAAGAAAACTAATTATTAATTAACATGTAATTATGCATTTGCGAGACCGATCTTGGGAGTAATTAGCTTTGGACACCCAACTCTCTAAATGCAAAAGAGTGAATTTCACTCTTTTGGAGTGTCTACAGGGCCCACTCCCAAAAGAGTGAAATTTTACTTTTACTTTTTGGGTCAAATTTTATCTTAATAATTGACAAAATGATATCATTTTATCATTTGATAAATTATCAAGAGTAAATTTGACCAAAGCAGTATTCTTTGAAAGGTGTGAATTTTCACTCTTTTCAGAGTGGGTCCTGTAGTCACTCTAAAAGAGCAAAATTCACTCTTTTGCATTTAGAGAGAATGCAGACAGAATCACGATGTGAAGTTCGATTTTACTTGAGGCATGTTTGGTCGACATGCGGGAGTATTTAGCGCCGTCACTCTCTCAGTAACATGCCTTGAAGTAAGCTGTCTACCAACAGCCAATACATCAATACGGGTATAAAACCCGCTTTCCCTTTGGTTACAAGACCATAGACGGACGCATTTCAAAATTATTCCCTAATAATTAACATCCCTTGGCGTTTATTAATATCAAAATATTTGATTGATAAGTCAATTTGGTTTTGTCCTTGGCTACAAGTGGCTATTACATTTAAAAGGAAATCGAAAAATTAAATATCAGTAAATGCAGACGAGAAACGTGATTGAAAGCTAAGCCATTAAATCAGAGTATTGTTTAGCACTCACCTATGGCATAATTACCTATTTACCTAGCATAAAAAGCCACAACAATTTATTAGGTAAATGAGTTATCCGAGTCAGCAGTATAATTGCATTGCTTGTAAACCAAATAAATTGTTAAAATATTAAAGCCACAATCAGACATTGTACTTTTGATTTTTTAATATCCGATTTTGTGCGTGATTGAGAGTGTATAATCATTATTTTTATCATTCCTTGAGAATGCAGACGCTAAACATCTAAAAGCTACTAATTCAAGAGCGGCATTTTATAGGGCGTTTCCGTAAGGTGACCCACTTCTTTCTGACACAATTATGAATTCGGAAACCTTAACGGAATAAACCACACGGTTTAAGCAGTTTATACAGTGGCGGAGATTTCTGCGTGTTTTCATTGTTGGGGGGGGGGGTCTATTCACTGATGAATAGAGCATCCCTTGAACGATGAAAGCACGCAGAAGTCTTCGCCATTGGGTTTATTCCGTTATGGTTTCCAAAGTGTGTCAGAAAGAAGTCGGTCACCTTAACGGAAACACCTCCTTTTGAAAACGGGCAATGACCATTCATAGTCGTACGTTAACGGTACATTAACGGTAAACCTAACCTTATACACCGTAATCCTACTTATACACTGTAACTTAGTTTTAACCATGAATCCTAATGGGCGGCTTCAAAACTCAACAATAAAAACCTGCTCGAACCTGGAAGAACCGGACGGAACCGGCAAGCAACCGGTGGTTTGGTTATGAAGCCACCCTAAGAAAAGCTGAAGCTAATCTAAATCCCGAAACCTACACCAAACACAAATTGCCGTTATCAACTTGACATGCATAGACAAAAAAAAAATAAATAAAAAAAATAAATAAAAAAAATAAAAACAAATATGGGAATTTATTGTTCACAAGATCGGTCCTGTTTAACCCTCGTCTTACCAAGGAAGGGGGGGGGGGGGTGGTCGTTACCAACCCCCTAGTGAACTTCGCTCCGGTGCGCTAAAATGCCAAAAACATTCGTAAAAAGCTTCGTTCTTTCATCCTTTCCGGTCATTTTAGCGAAAAAAATGTGAAGGTAGCACCTTCACCGGGGTTAGGGTATGCCGTCAAAGTCGAAGGGTAAGGGGGATGGTTTTTGAAAATATTATGCACAGTATGGCTCTAAACTGTAAAACTAGCCAATTTACACCATTTAGAGCTGAAAACCGCATGAAAATCCGATATTCCTACGTTTTTTAGCGCAAATTGGATTTTCGCCTATTTTCGGTGGAAAATGCCAATTTTGCCGACTCGCGGACTTGATGACGCCATTGTGACGCCATACTAGGTATGTTGGTACTTATTTTTGTATCAATGGAAAGAGGAGGACAATAGCTATCCACTTGTATCAAAATCATAAGCATAAGGTGCTTTATAACGAATTCTCACCCCCCCCTTGGTAAACCGTGTTACAAAAAAGGCTTGCTAAGACGAGGGTTAAGTATATGTTGTTTCCAGCTTAATCAATTACAATTAAAACAAATTGACAAACATGAAACTTCAAATTAGGGCCCGTGGTTGTTTACATTTTAACAAAACCACTGATGGTTTCTAAGATTCATTTTCACTCTTTGGTAGTCGATGAGGAAGAAGTAAGATCTGGTCCAGCAAACCAATATTGTCTTGATTTCTTTTAAAAAAATGACTCTCAAATAGAATAAAAAACTTAAACAGTTACCAACACTTCAAACATTTCCCCCCACACGATTGCGAAACATATAGGTTTTCTCTATTCCGTAGAAAGTTTATCTTATTCTAATTTATAGGAATCCGAACTGGTGTCCTGGAAACATAAGAACCTAAGACCGAGATCTAGACCAAAGACCTAAGACACAAGACTAAAAAAAACTTAGTTTAAGAATGAAATTGATGTCTTATGTATTCTGGTCTATGTTTCTCAGACACCCTCATAGGGTGTCTGGAAAACAGAGACCTAAGACATAAGACCTAAAAAATACTTAGTCGTAGAAAACCAAATCGATGTCTTAAGTCTTCGGATCTTTTGTTTTCCAGATCCATGTGTGGGTGGTCTTGAAAACAAAGACCGAAGACACTAATCAAAAATTAACTTAGTCCGGAGTGCAACATCGATGTCTTATGTCTTCGGTCTTATGATTTTCCGATCCGTGTGTTGGTGTCTGAAAACAAAGACCTAAGACATAAGACTCAAATAATATTCCCTTAAACAAAATCGATGTCTTATGTCTTCGTTCTTTGTTTTCCAGATCAGTGGGGTGTGGTGTCCCTTGAAAACAAAGACCTAAGACATAACTAAAAAAATACTTAGTCGTAGCACAAAATCGATGTCTTATTCTTCGGTCTTTGTTTTCCAGATCCGGTGGTGGGGGTGTCTGGAAACAGAAAGACCTAAGACATAAGACTCAACAGATACTTAGTCGTAGAACAAATCGATGTCTTATGTCCTTCGGTCTTTTTTCCAGATCCTTGTGTGGGTGTCTGGAAACAATGACCGAATACATAAGACTCAAAAATTACTTAGTCGTAGAGCACACGATGTCTATGTCTTCGTCTTGTGTTTTCCAGATCCGTGTGTTGGGTGTCTGGAAAACACAGACCTAACATAAGACTCAAAAATAGTTTCCTAGAACAAAATTCGATGTCCTTATGTCTTCGGTCTTTGTTTTTCAGATCCGTGTGTTGGGTGTCTGGAAAACAAGACCTAAGACATAAGACTCAAAATACTTAGTCGTAGAACAAAAGCTATGTCTATGTTTCGTCTTGTTTCCGATCCGTTTGGGTGTCTGAGAAACAAAGACCGAATACATAAGACTAAAAAATACTTGTCTAGAACAAATCGAATCTATGTCTTCGTTCTTTGTTTTCCAGATCCGTGTTGGGGGTCTGGAAAACAAAGACCCAAGACATAAGACTCAACAAATACTTAGTCGTAGAACAAAATCGATGCCTTATGTCTTCGGTCTTTGTTTTCCAGATCCGTGTGGTGGGTGTCTGGAAAACAAGACTAATACCTAGACGAAAAAAATACTTAGGGTCGTACAACAAAACGAGTCTTATGTCTTCGGTCTTCTGTTTCCAGATCCGTGTGTGTGGGTGTCTAGAACACTAAGATCAAAGACATAAGACTCAACAAATACTTAGTCGTAGAAACAAAACCTAAATTATTTGATCTAACAATCTTCCACAATTCCTTCCCTTCCTAGCTCCCAGTGATTTAAAAGGAAAAGGGCCCTGTCTAGCTTAAGGTGGGGTCCTCGCGAATCGAGAAGCGACGTACTGGCGCAACTTTTTCTGCGACTAATTGAGTTTCTGAGGGTCCTGAAGCAATATTTTAGGGGTCCCGTTCTGCAACTGCTGACCACTTTGCTGACTCTTAATCCGCAACTGCTCCTCTTCGCCCTCTCCCTCTCATCCCCTCCACCTCTCCCTGTTATTACCCATTGTCAGAAGACGGCGGTGGCCAGCCTCATTCAATATAGCAACTCCAATGTATTACAGCAATATGCTGCTACTATACCTACAACCGATTTGTCGCATCTCGTTGTACAAACATCATCCAAGCGGCGCAATTCTTTTCCCATTGTAAAATGTTGTTCCGACGGATCTAACCGGGAGATAGCAGACATTTGAACCAGACATCTCAAGTAAAAAAAAAAGGTTTGAGTGATTAAAATAAGTGGCTGACAGCCTGACCAGGGCCCCTTGAAACTTGATTCTTATGACCGTATCATATGCATAAGCCGGCTATACAGCGGTCACCGCACTTATGCTAATTGTTTTGATACATGAACCAACCGTTACAAATACAACGTCGTTATACTAGCGAAGCACGCTAGAATGCGCCTGTTCTCAATTAGCGAGTGTTCAATATGCATGTAGGTAGGTACGTAAAAACCCGTGAGTCCAACATGGGTCTTTTTTTTAATCAAGGACATAAACCA
>JAMKCH010008943.1:0-28096 GCA_023653785.1 Ophioderma brevispina
GTTCACGGTGCGCTTTAAACGTTGTTTTTTCTGGGTTTATCACGATGCCCTCTTTTGCCATTAAAATTTCCCGATCCAACGTGGTGAACATGTCCAGATCGTTTTATGGACATTATCTCATATCGGTCCCTAACCACCAACACCATTTTCCGCCCTAAACTTTAGAGTAAACCCTGATAAACTCTTAAAGTTAATTTAGCGACTATTTGGCAGCCATTTTTGACGTTCCTACGGCCCTGCATTCCTTTTGGAGTACAATCGGCAAGTTTATCATTAGCCAGCTTTCTTTAACCCGCATATGTAAGGGATCATGAAAATAAAATTAAACGTTTCGTACACTGATTCTGGGAACCTCATCTGTTTGAAATCCCCACTTGGTACATAATTAACGTAACGTAATCTGTAGTCCCAAGAACTCCTGATACAATTGTAAATCAATTTGTGAATATAAATTGCTTTTTCTGCATGTTACATCCTTTTGGCTAGTGTGTGTATTTCACTAAAACATAGGCTGACTTTTGTATTTGCTCCTATAACGCAATTAGAAATTTGAAAAAATTTTGTACCAAAGAAACATTTCTCACTTAAAGACGGCCGACTCAGAGATTTCCTGAGGAGGCCGCCCTCAATTCCAAACTAATCGTTTTTTTTTTCATGTACATAAATGCTTGTCCATATATTTAATCACTGTGTGAAATTGCAAGGCTTAATCGAATTCCCTTCATATAGAAAATCACAACTTTTTTTATAAAATTCCGATACGGACTTTTTTGTTATACACTTATCCTATGGAGGACGTAATGACGTACACATAAAGTTGACTCTCATCAAAACGAAGAATCCGATTCATCTCAATTCGGAATTTGTGCATTTTAGGTTACTACTTTAGTTCTAGTTGACTAGTTTGTCATTATACACACAAATAAATAATATTTCAAATCCTGAGTCCGACTTAATCCTTGCAGATGGGGTTAGGAAAGCTTTACATCAGGGCAAAAAATCAGAATTATTTTGATTGTTTAGGACACCTGATATGTAAATCTCTCGTTGCAAACCCTTTACCACAAGGAACATGACGAACAGGCGTTTAATCTATTCTTTTTTTTTTTTATTTTCATTATTATTATTATTAGTATTCGATTGCGGTTTTCCCCGCCTCTTTTAAACAGAAATGCAATGAAATCTTTCTCGTTATGGGCTCGTTTTTTTTTTCCTAGATCATCTCGGACCCTATATTGCGTCAGCACTTTTGGCGTACGGCGATATCTCTTCTTTGAACCCACGATGAAATTTGGCTGTTACACTCGAATGACAGTCAACACACACATAGGCATACACACAAGCGCCGCGCCACACGCCACCACACACCCACAACAACACACACACACACACACACCCCCCCCCACACACAACACACCCACACCACTCAATCCACACACGCGCGCGCGAGCGAGTACACACGCATGCAAATAATACACATGCAAAACACGCCCACACTCGTGAACATACTCGCACACGCGCCTCCTCCCACATTACATGCGTAAGATGCATCCACGTTGTTAATTACTTACTTGCAGACTACAAGGGCATCTTGCCAGTCCCACCCATCATCACACACAGTTCCCCATCGCCCCGTCAATGGATTTAATACTTGCACGAGGCCTTCATGAGGAGTCAAGCCACCAATCAAACGAACATCAAGAGCAAAGTTTTCTGATATAAAAGAGTGAGACAAATTGAAGAAAGTAATATTGAATCATTACTGCTGTGGATATGTGAGTACCTGGTGCCTCTTCTATCGACAGCAAAACAGTCATTCGGGGGTTTTCTAGAGGAACCGTGTCTAGAGGAACCGCTTACTGTATTTGTCTACAAAGATAACGCTGTGGTTGTCACGACACTCCTTTATGGATCTGAGGTATGGGTTATACACCGAAAGCCAGGTGTAGAATTATAGTCCGCCGTATTCACAGTCCGGCTACAACGGTAAAGAATACGGCACTCAATTCAGTTGACTCTTCATTAGTTTCATGCTTTATTCCGTTATCGTCTATGGAGCCCGGACTGTGGCTCTCGGCGGACTATATCTGCTTTCACACCTGAACGCTATCACAGGCGATGCATTCACTCCATCATGAACACCGGATGGCAGTGCTCTTTCACATTCATCAACGTTGTCTTGAAGTGTGCTAATATCTTCAATATTGAATCTATGCTAAGCTTTTCTGGGTAGGAATTTGACACGGAGGACAAAAGAATGCTTTCTTAAGCCGGTCTTCCACAGAGAGAGCTCCGCCATGGGGGACGCAACAAGCACTTCAAAGAACAACTGAAGCATCTGCTCAATGAAAGACTGGCAATATACTGAAGCCTTTCGAATCAGCACAAAGGCTGCAAAGGAGAAACGCAGGCGAAGGAATGTATGAACTGCTTGAAGTCCTGCCCATTCTTCTGTTCAACCAATCATATAGTGTGCAGGTCTAGGATTGACTGACACTCAGCCACCAAAGAGAATGTGGTCAACATTTTTCCTACAAGATCTTCGGAACTGGAGAATCAGCCACCATGTGCGTGTGTGTGAGTGTGTGTGTGTGTGGGGGGGGGGGTGAGTTTGAGGATAGAGTGTGTATATTGCTAACTATTGTTGAATAGGTACATTTTATAAACACTCTTTCTTAAATACAACACACACAAGGCCACGGTTTTGTTCATAACAAAACACTTGCTGTCACAGAAGTGTTAGTATATATTTCACGATGTTTATTGATATTCAAAGGCGCAGAACCTTATAATTCTGTGTTATTCATTAAAAACTACTGGAATCCAAAGAGATAATCTTGCTCCCTAACTCTTTGAATCGTGGTTGATTAAATCTTGAGACACAGTCTTCACATCATCAACGACAAGGGGCTCACCACTAATCCCAAGCATTCTAGACGGCGAAAGTCAGCTTCATCGTACAGACCTTGACTACACAGACGATCTAGCTCTAACAGCGGATCTGATACGTGATGCACAAGATCTACTAACATTACTTGAAAATGCGGGAAAGCCAGTCTATATTTAAATGCCAAGAAGATAAAACCAAGAGCATCAATGAGGAAGAGACTCATCAAGCTAACTGCACTACAGACAGTACCGACCGGCCAACTCAAAGAGGTCAGGGACTCAAATTCGTAGGGATCTATGTTGCCAACAGCAAGAAAGACTTCCTGCCACGCAAAGGACAAGCCTAGAATGCACGTAATAAACTATATGGATCACTAATGGCAATCTGGTATCTCCAATCGTGCGAATAGTCAAGTAGTCTCGGATGTTATGTGTTGGATGTTACCATGTTCGAATAGGGGTGATCGCCCCTTGAACTACATTGATGTGATTGTTCGAGACATCCAGCAGGAACCAATGTCAGGGACATTTGACGCTACATGGTGAAGAGTATTTCGGCTGCGGCCGCTTGAGAGAAAGATAATTCCTGACGTATAACTACACTGTATGCACATGGATTGTGTCGTTTTGTATTTGCGATGTTGGTCATGAAATAATTACGAATTGAGTTTCTTCTACTTCATCAGTTCATGTTAGTGAAATCATGAATGACTGAGCAAGAAAGAATAAGATGGAAGGTAACGTAGAATTAGTCACGATGGCATCAAGTTTTAAAATATGGAAAATGGACAATCCAAGTAAGACTACAAT
The DNA here is from genome assembly GCA_023653785.1 of Ophioderma brevispina. Lineage (NCBI taxonomy): Eukaryota > Metazoa > Echinodermata > Ophiuroidea > Amphilepidida > Ophiodermatidae > Ophioderma > Ophioderma brevispina. The sequence goes on from JAMKCH010008943.1 coordinate 3,700, forward strand.
AACGTTTACTGCGTCGGACCATTTATCAACATTCCTTCTTTTGGGACACATAGATAATTTCAATCTTTACATATCATTATGTAGAGTGTAATTAGTCAATTACCAATGTAACTGTGCCAAAAAAATTTTAAATAAAATTGAAATCGGGGACATCTTTAACAACATGTGATATTATTGCATCAATCATAGAATGATTAAAAAGATGTTTACCAGGATCTTCTTTTGCACATTCAACGCTAACGTCTTCATTGTGGTTGCATACAAGAGTTTCCTCCACATTGCATTCATGCAAATTTGGTTCCCATCCCCCACATGGTCATATAGTAATTTGGCCCGTATCCAGGTCCATACCATACGACAGAGTCGTATCCATAACCACCACCGTCAAAGTTAGCTGTGCCATCAGAAATAAGAAATGAAAGCAATATTAGTTTTTAAAATATTTTATGCGTCAAAACAGATTTTAGAGCAAGACGGATTTCACACAGCTATTTGCCTCCACACAACTTGTCTCTTTAATATTTAGAACAATTTAAGCAGTGGCGACACGACTTTTGGCAACTATATATGTAGGGACATTCAAGAGGTAGGCCTTTAGGCCAGCGGGTAGATTTCATAGCGTTTACAAGGGTGGCCTATCCCTGTCAAGTACATCATTTTTCAGAAATAAATTCTATAAAACCATAAAATTCAGTTCTACGAGTGTTCTCACGTCTAGTACGTGCACAATATCTTGAAAATAAATTAAATGTCATTTCAATTTTTGCCCTGAATATCGGTGACAAATGGAAGAGCACCGTGATTCATTGGTACCGTCAAATAATTGCGCTATTGAGGAGTAAATTCGCTCAGTATGCAGAGGACCAAGAACTTCAGATTCCTTTTTTTATCCGGAACTGCAGAGTCATTGTTATTATCCATACAGTTGAAAAGATTTCAGGTGTTATATCACCACTCAATTTAGATTAAGCTATTTTTCATGATGTGGAAAACAAATTGCGTGTCTTCTTTCACGAATAAATAAACACAGCCGTTCTACTGTTTGTTTAATTAACTTTGACCCTACATTTCATCATTTATTCGAAAAGGAAACGAAAATGAAAAAAAGTCACGAAAGGTTGTTTGGAAAAAAAAACATCTTTTTGCAGAACATAACCCGTAACTTGCCGCGTAACTCCATTTCTATTTAATTTACCGCGTTATTAGCAGAAATCGAAAATCATCGGTATTCATCGACCTATATGAAATGCAGGTAAACCGACGGATTGGTACATTTTGTGACCCCACTTTACCTGACCCGACTCAGAATTCAGCATGCAGCCTTTACGGAATAAAGTACAGTATCACATGCACTGAATTCCTTAAAAAGTTGTGAATTCTCATAAATCGGGCCAGGCAAAGTGGGTGTCACAAAAGTACCAACCCTTAACCGGTGCCGAACAAACTTGGTAAATTTCTGTAAGTCAGTAGATCAAGGTTATAATCCCCCAATGTATCCAAAACTCTATCGATTTGTACCAGGAAGTTATTGTGAATGATACACACTCCACCGAAAATGATATTGTATTTTATTGAAACTTCAACAGAAAGAGAATCACAAACACACCCGGTGTTGTACCCGTTGCATGCAGATAACCAAGATGGCGACATACTACATCGGCTTCACTTATACTCCAATTGTCATCACACACAGTACCCCACTCAAGACCATTGTCGACTAAAATTTCTACACGTCCTTTGTAAGGTTCTGGACCGTCAGCGAGACGCACATCAGTAATACCTAGTGAAGAAAATTAACCATTTCAAGTAATGTATCATGAAAAAGTTGAAAAAGACAACGGGAATGGTGATGGGAGTTTCTGTAACCTGACCCATCTGACACACTTTTATACCTTTTTTTCTGACACATTATGACTTCGGAAACCCTCACGGATAAAGGCAATGTTTATTCCGTTGACGTTTCCAAATTCATAAGTGTATCAGAGAAAAAAAAGTGTGTCAGATGGGGTAGCCGGTCAGGTTACAGGAAACTTCCCATGTTGATGCTGCGCTGATGGTGTCGATGAATGTGCTTAACCCTCCTGCGCTACATTGCCTGCATATTTTCTAAAAATTCAAAACAAATCTTTCAATGACTTAAAACTTAAAAAAGCCAAGGTCTTCTGAGACAACTTGGCCTAAAACAAGATTATCTGTTTGGGGACCATATGAAACTAACATTGGCATGGTATATGATCAATCCTCTCCAGGAGCAACCATTTCCAACTTTCTAGAATAAAAAAGAAATGCACAAATTTCAAGATTGTTACATAATTTAAAAAATGACTTGCTATGTAGCTCCAAAATGGTTTCAAAGATAACCTTCAAATGGATATTTTATTTCCAAGTTTCCAAGAAGCAGATTTTCATGACCAAAAGTAGCCTGCCGAACCTGAACATGTTTGATGAAAATCTTAACAAGCCCGTGAAAACAAAAACCCTTGCCTGCGACTAGACTCTCTCGCTTGTACCAACAGAGGGCGTCACAAACAATAACAATGGTGACAGGCGGTGGCAGTCAAGAAACATAAATTTTGACGTCGCCATTAGTTTAAAACGAAAGCGAAATCTTGACGAAAAATTCTGAAGTTGTTTTATAATATGTTGTCAAGATATATTTTCTTATTCGCAAACCGTTGGAGCTCAAGAATCATCTCTACTCTAAGAGTTAGTTTGAAATATTTAATTTGAGTACCGGACGAGGACGAGGTCATATTTATATGGACTCAGGTAATATCGTGACCGAAAGAGCCATTAGGGTGAGTTGTTATATTGAATTAGGTTTGGCCACCATCGTCTGAAAAAAGTGACATGGTATACAAATTTATATTGATTACAAGTTTATAATTATAAGTCTATAAGTTTAATTATAGATATATATATATATATATATATATATATATATATATATATATATATATATATATAATATATATATAGATATATATATATATATATATATATACACAATCTGGATTCCAAATATCTTAGGACTTTGAGTGCTCAACCTTAAATTAAATAAGGAGCTTGAAAAATAAGATTCTTAGATAGTTTGTTCCATGATTTCACACGTCGAACAATTTGTTCGAGAGGTAAACCTCTCTCTTCAGGGAGTAAGTCTGACTGGAATAACAAAACAAAACATGTGCGAAGCTTTCGCTTACAGATGCGCATTGTATGTGCGTATTTTAATGCGGTTACGCACGCTTGTGGTTCATGCGCGGCTTACGTTACGCCTTTCAGTTCAGATCGCTTGTTTAATGTTCCCATAGCTGGTCGGCAGATAATGAAAAAATTTTCCATGTTGCACAGGTTGCATCTTTTGCTCGTTCTTGAGTATGCCCTGGCGCGTTTAAGTATTCGCCAGTTTAATTCGAACTTGATCTTCTTTTCCTTTAACTTCCAGACGTACTTGGAGAGTTCCGTATGATGTCTGTACTTTTCGTTACGGAAGGATTGGTTGTGGTTTGCTGGTTTTGTTTTGAATTCGTTTTCTGTAAGTCACACGTATGTTTCTTCTTCTTTGTCGTGTGTTTTTACAATTGCTTGGTATATAATGTTTTTCGACAGGCACTTTCATTTAGTGGCACTCTTCTTTTTTCTTGCAGTTGCAAGGTTTGGTCTCGTTGTTTCCGGTGTTTGGGTTCATGATTTTCTTGTTGTGTGTTGTCGATGACCGTTTTGATGTTCGGCCATGCAGCTGTAGGAACTCTTTAAGTGTGTTTCTGTAACGATTTCCTTAATATGTGTCCTTTGGGAAGCTTTCGTCCACGATTGTAAGAAACTGCGCTCCGACGTTGGTTTTTACTGAGAGATCAAACAGTGGGTTGTACCACGTGACTTGTCTATTTCTAGTTCTGCTTTGCCGTTGCGTTTCTCTTCTCTCTTGTGAGAATTCGAGCTTGTGGTTATGGCCACTATTATACAGTGCTTCTTGGTTATGTCGTTGTTTCCTCAAACTCGTGTTGCTTGATTAAATGTTTCGATCTGTGGTTGTTCTTTGGGTTGTCCGTCAAGCCGGCGGATGGTTTGCTCTCAACATTAACGTAGAGAGGTGTGTTGCCTGCCTTGAGGAATGGTTTGTATGTACCTTTATTGAGGTCGAGTGTTACCTCGAGAAAGTGACATCTTTTTGGTTAGCTTCTATAGTAATTCGCAGTCCCTTGCTTTTGAATACATCGCATATCTTCTTCTTTATGCGTTCGATGACTTGCGGTGGTTCGTTGAATACTGCTAACCCGTCATCTCTATAGAGTCCAATCGAGTTGCCGAAGTGGGGTTTTCAGTTGGGCACTAATGGAAGGTTTTTTTTTGTTTGCTTGTTTTTTTTGTTTTTTGCTATATTATCTATATATATAATATATATCTATATATTAATAGAATAAGAGAGAGAGAAGAGAGAGAGAGAGAGCCACTAATTAAAAGTAACTGGCCAAGCAAAAAACAAACAAAAAAAAAAACAAGCAAACAAAAAAAAAAAACCTTCCATTAGTGCCCAAGGTTGGTCCTTCTCCCAGGACCCAATTAGATACCACTTTGTCAGGAAGTTTGATTCACGACACACACGTATTGGGTTTCCGTATAAACGTTGATCAATGGTCAATTGAAATTTCACTCTCCTACAAAAATGGTTCTCATATTTTCAACTTCAGCAACTCCGATATAACATTTTGAAACCAAAAATACTTTATCTACTCTATCTACTAACCAATTCAAATAATAGCACAATATAGCCATTTTTATACCATCTTGTATTTTTTCTCACAATGTTCAAATTCACTTTGGTTTTTCCATCGACCCCGTTCAATATCAATGACCAAATTAAATTACTGCTTGGCATATCGAGGGTTATTTGATTTAAGTATTATTATTAAGTGCCTCCCAAGGTATATTTAAGCAAATCAATCCCAGATTTAATTACAATATCTTTACGAAACTAAGACAATAATGATTTACCGCCAGCAGGTCTGCAAGATACCGCTGCCTCCTCCCCGGGATGGCAATCATGGTTGAAGTACTGGGTTCTCTTACAATAACTTAAGTCATGCTGCCAGCCGCCGTCACATACCACATCGTCCAAAACGAACAGAGGATTATAATCTAATTTTGTAAATGCCCGGTGAAAACCCACAAAGAGTTATATTTCATTTTTATATATTTATTTGTTGTTTGCATTACACCGTCTTTCATTTATTTGATGTAGTTATTTATTTATAACATTAAATTAAACATATTATTTATTTATTTGGGGATAATAAGTTTGTATATAAAATTGAATTTAATTATCGGGGTGAAATTAGGAAAATCATTATTAACATCATAGTTTAAAAACCCACAAAACTGAAGGCAGAAGATACAAATTTAATAAGCCTTGAACGTACATCGTACCTTCTTGAACCTAATTTTTGTTTGAAGAAACCTACCCTCTTAGGCAAACCTTGCCATTTTTTCATGGCTTTGCGAAAATACGTGTTATTTAAAATGTTAAAGGAAATAAAAGCAATTTCCAATCCGATAAACTTCTAAATAAATGCTTCTCAAATCAAAACTTGTTCTTCTGTATTTATGTAGTTATGTCTTGCTATATTTATGTAATTTATGTTTTTATTACAATAAAAAAAATTCTGTCCTTTATGTATTTACTTCTTTTTTTTTTACTCGACAAGACAGCTTTATCAATCGAAAAAAATAAGTTTTCGACGAAAAACTAAGAGTTCTTTTTGAGCAAATAACGTGCCATAAATCACATAAAAAGAAAACAGGTTTTTTTGTAAGAGAACAGGTTCACTGCCAGAAACCCATTTTTTTATAAAAAAAAAATCACTTTTAAAATGGAAACCTGTTTATCATGTTATTTGGTTTTTCGTTCGAAAAAAAATACAGATTGCGATCAATTAAGCTAAATTATCCTAAACCTAGTTTTCGATTGTTTCCCAATTAAAAAAAAAATCATGAAATTCAAAACGGGGTGGTGGTAATAACCCAAACTCTGGTTCTCGAGAAAGCTTCGTTTTTGTGTGGGGTGTGTGTGTGTAAACCTGCCTTTCAAAAAATGAACGACCAACACTGTGCATACTAGAGGCAAACATGTTCTCATATCAATATCAATGTGTCTTCGGCAGCAGTAAATCTTACATATACCTGGTTTGTGGCAGCTTCAGGGCCGTCAATAGCAGCGATTGCCTCTCCGAGCCCAAGCCATCGGCAAACGACGTTTGCAGCCTCGATATCCCACATATCGTCACAAACGTAACCTTCGACATCGTCATATTGGATCTTCACATACCCACTTTTGCTATCGTCATACGAGTGACCACCTTCAAGATGTACCTCCAAGTTGTCAGAAAAATCTGTGTTGTGTTGAGGAATAGTAAAGGCAGTCACCATGGTGGCATTGTAGTGTAAATTTGTATATGTATGTAGAGAAAGTACATACAATAATAACTACAGAATGTAAGTCTATGATAAACAAATCTATGTGTAAATGTAAATCAACGTATCTGTCTTGTGTTATAGTGTCCTTTATTTTTTGATTAATATATGACTTTATTTTATTTCTGTATGTAACATTGTCGCAGCCCCCCCCCCCAAAAAAACAAAGTCACTTGTTATGATGAGACGTTCAAAAAGTCCTAAATAAGACCATTTTAGGGGTCTATTTTACCCAAAAAGGCCACTTTTTCGAAGTCCCGCAACCCCCTCCCCAAAAAAAAATAACTCCTGCTTACGGCCTGCTTCCCCTAGTGCTATTATGAGATGCTGCAAGGTGTTGTTTACACGTTTTGGTAGATAGATTAGGTAATTTCCAAAGATGTCATCATTGAACTTTTTTATTGGATATAGTAGAGCAGGAGCATGGACTCAGGTCAAACATCATCGTTCACCCCAACTACAGAAAAGGTTTGACACCTTTGGTAGATAGCATGGACTCTCTATATCAATGCCATGTGGCTGGTACTCTCAAATTGTGGTGTCACTTTCTCAATCGGAACCAATTTAAGGTTACAAAGGGTTCAATCTTTTAAAATGCTCCAATCATGTTGAAATGTATGTAATATTGTCCGTCTAGTCATAAGGATTCCAAAAAGGTATAGTTCGCACCATCTATGACCATTGGTTTTAGAATTATAGGGTAAAAGTGGTTAAAATGGTAAAAAAGAGTCAATTTCCATTAGTACAGGGGCCAACATCAGAAGTTGCTCCAATTTTGGTAAAAAATGAAACAAATTGTTCATCTAGCTTAATATGTCAAAATAATGAATAGTTTGTAGCATGCATAGTTATCGTGTTATGTGACAAAAATAGGTTATCGGGCAACATAATCCACTACTTGATATTGACTTTCTTTGACCTTTATTTCGGTAAGTAAACATTTAACAAAATCAAAACTATAGTGTTTGGGAGTCCTCTTACCTCAGGCAATTATTTGCAAGTATTTAAAATATAATCATAATAACTTTCAATGTTGACCCATGTACAAATTTAGATTGACCTCTTTACCATTTTGGTCATGTTTACCCTCTAATTCCAAAAGCAATGATGTAAGTGTGTATCAAACATAAATATTTGGTCCTTATGACTAGACAAACAATACCAGCATACATTTCCACATGATTGGGACATTGTAAATGTTTGATCCCTGTGTTAACACGTAAAAAATGGCCCCAATGAAAACGTGGAATGAAACCACATTTAGAGTACTACCTACCCAGCAATGACCTAAATGGTAGATACTAACTACAAATGGTGTTAACCTTTTCTGTAGTGGGGGAATGAACGAACTCCTTAATAGGCTCTATGATCACACCATTTACGCTCCCATAGAATCTGTACTGCTGGGACAAAGCGCCACCAATTCCGTTTCCGCATCGCTAATTGGCCGGCTATTCTTAGACATGCGCTACGTCATGGGACTCCCTAGCAGTCAGACGCTGTGTTAAAGGCTCTGCGATTAGCTGAACAAGGAATGAAAAAACGGTTTCGCGGTACCTTGGATATCGCGAAAACGACGAATCAATTGGTCGATCTGATGTTAGAAATGGGTTCCTGACAAAAAAGACCAATTAGCTCACTAGTTTTTGTAAGCATGGCGTGTGGCATGACTTGACAGCAGCAATCGAGAACTGAGCCAGCTAATAAGGTAAGCATTTTTCACGGTTTTTTAGTTTTTTTCAAATAATAAACCTATATTATAAACTAGTTAGCTAACTAGACAATTTAGTTAGGAATATTTTGGTGCGTAAATCGTTACGATAGGCCAAGTATTTTACGCAATATCCAGTGTACAAAAAATCCAAATCAATGCTATTTGACCGGGTCCGAATATGTTAACAAGTTGTTGTGTACGTGTCAGCCACTTGGGTAGACGTTTCATATAGAAGTCCCATTGACGCAAATGAGGTATTACAATTGATTCCGCCATGCGCTGTATGGCGTTGTGCAGTAAAAAAAAAAAAAAAAAAAATCTGACCGTAATTTAACAATGGGCGGCGCTGTGTGCCAAGACAACACGTAAATGGTGTGTGATATTCTGCTCCTGTTCTAACGTCTCGTAAAATGGTTTTTAAGACACACTTGATACTCACAAACCTCACAGGAGGCGCTGACCACGTCATCTTGACCACACGATTGGTCATCATCCCAGTCCACTGTATCACAAGTCTGTAGAATTTGTCCCGGACTACCATCACAATAAATATCACTGAAGGCAATAGGGCGATCAGGCCGGGTTGTAAAAATGTTGTCAACAGTTTCTGTGGTGTTTAAAGCTCTCCCCATACCCATCTGCCGGCAGACCAGGTTAGCCTCATCAAAACCCCATGACTTATCACATATAGTCTTCCACTGATTGTCGTTGAATATTTCTACTCGTCCTTCAAATGCAATGTAAGGACTCAACGTTGCAAATCGTAGTTCACCAACGCGTGGCTCATCTATTTTATAAGAAAAAAAATGTGTTTAAGAATTTTAAAACGCATTGTGGAAAAGATTTACACATATTTTACGACATCCCATTCACTTGCATGACTGAAGTGAGAAGAGAGGGAAAATTGAATAGAATTTGTGTTAGCATGACTTAAAACTTGGTCCCAAGCTCACTTTGTCCCATTGTGCAAAAACAATGATTACTCGGTTACCCAAGACCGCACATGAACAAATTACTTATCGTTGGAAGAGGAGATATGTGGCTTAAAGATAGCATTAATTATTTTGATGTAATTTTACACAATTACCACAAAATTTGGGAGAAGTTTTGTTGCGTTTTTATTGATACGCCCTGTATATACAGTTGGCACAAAAAGTAGCTCAGCATTTTTTTGATTATCATTGGGCCAACTTCCGATTCTGAAAGTTTTTGAAATACACATTTTGTTGCATCGGCCTCTTTCCTTTGTAAATAAACGCCCAAAAGACGCTAACCCCCAAACCAAAAGTTGAATTTTTGGAGTTTTCAATGGTCACTGTGTGGTACAACGCCAGAATGCCACCACAAGGCATAATATTGTTCTTTCCGATCACACACAAACACTCGCGCGATATTGCACACATACATAATCATGTGTGCACTAGCAGGGAGGTATACATGTGGCTTTTGGGGTAGACGTTTCATATAGAAGTCCCATTGATGCAAATGAGGTGTTACAATTGATTCCGTCATGCGCTGTATGACATTGTGAAGTAGTGCTTGACGGAATGAATGGCAATACCCTCATTTGCATCATGGGACTTCTATATGAAACGTCACCGGCTTTTGCCTGTGTTGACTTTTACAAACATGTCTTTATTTGTCCGTTAAAGGGGCATTTCTTGATCCCACAACCCCACAACCTCGTCCCCCCGACTTACCTAAAAATTTGAGATTTTTTATATCATCTGAACCGTTGGCTTACGTATAGTATGTGTGGCCTAATTTACTTCATTCGATCTACTGTGGATTCGTATTTTTATTTTTGCCTGTAAACGTACAGAAATTATATACGGGGCCTATGGAGACGCGATAAAAACATTTGTTTGAGTGGAAACATCAAAGCGGCCCCGTCGAATCAACTCATATGTTTTGGGAATAGCTTTCTTGAGAACATCCAGATCCAAACATAAATCAAAACAGGTGCTAGGATCACGGAAATGGCCCTTTAAGTGAAAATATACTACAAGTTTACTTTTGTAAATCCCACTACAAATGCCATACCCCTCTGTAAACCCCCCCCCCCCCCCCCATGGAAGCCCCTTCATCTGTTACTAAACATAATAAGAAACAAATACACAACTAAAGGTACACAAAAAGGAACACGTAAGGTATATAACTGTAAACACAGACCGCGCACACGCACACCACAGCATATCTTATTAATTTTATGAAGTAGAAAATACAATTACATTTGGAAGAATAGATAGCTGTCATGCCTTGTGGACTGCTTAATTTTGTTTTCTTACTAACCCAGCCCGGGCTTGATGATAATAGAATGGTCCCACTTAATCGTGTCACTCAAACCACTGGTATTAATGTGCACCATTTAGTAGCTAGAAAAAAAAAAAAACTAAAAAATAAAAGCACGAGCCCACCACACCACGCAACACATTGGCTTCAGATTTTTACAGCCTCGTGTAATACACATCGTGAAGAAACTACCATTATATTTAGAAGCAGTGATTATTATTATTGTATTATTATTATTATTATATGTGTGGGTTGAGGAGAAAATGGCTATTCTTCCTTCGTACCTTCCGTCAGAAAACTCATTTCTTGTTCTTAATCTAAACCTATAACCTCATGTAATATATAAAAATACAAAATACGACCAAAGGACAAAAGAAACTGATATTTTTGGTGCACAAATTGACAGGGCTGAGCAGAGTAGCCTCGTGGTTAATGTTCCAATACACCAATATGCTGCAAAAATAAACTAGAATAGAAACAAAAGTTCAGAAGATTCCATGACTCGTTTTGCAAAAGTCTTTCATCATCACCACATAATGAGCAAATCATCCGGCATTTCATTTCAAAGTCTGACGATGCTCAGGAAGTTCGTGGCTCTAAGTTTACACAAATAGAATCAATATAACATTAGCACAGGAAAAATTACCCGTAACTAGATTTTATGCCAGCGGCACTTAAAGGAGTATTGAGCAAATTGTTAGGGAGTAAATAATTAGTATCAAACACTAACGGATAATTAATAGCCGAACTGACCCGATTTATAAGCCGAGGGAGCTAGATGGGAGGAGATTTTGAGCGGGTCTATTTTTCAGTACATGTTGCGAGACTTCTCGGACTTCCATCGTCCATGTTTTGGAAACCAAAAAGAAGGTAACTTCGGCATTGCAAGCTGCCGTGTCGCCGCCGGAGCGGAAACTATGGAGCCCGTAAATGGACGGATCAGAGACAATGGAGCTCAAAGCCTCGCGCATGATCTCCCTAGTTCGGGTGTAGGCTAGAGAGGATGCTAGTAGGAATCAAGCCTTTCTTGAGACGTAAACATTCGAGACTGGTAAATCCGATTCGGGAGGATTCCCATGGCGGAAAAATAGCTTCAGAATGGCGACTGGGCACTTGTCTTTGTTAAGTCTAGCAATAGTCTGACTCTGAACTTTGACGGAAGGGGTCGTTTTTTAGCTTTAGCAAGATGAATGACCATCCGGTCGGACGAGTTTTACAGTCTCTACGGCGACACCGCTAGGTCATCAAAGCGAAGAAATCCGGCGTAACAAACAAGGCGACGAATAGAACTCTGAGGTCGGCGATGGAGTTTCTATTTAGAACAGTCATGCATTTTTTGTAGTACGTGGAGTTATAGGTTTCTTTGTAACGCGAGGGCGATCGTTTACCCGACGGATACCTTCAAGGGTGGTTTTAACAAGAACGGAATCAGAAGGTGAAGACAGACCCTGGCTAAAGAATGCATCCATTTGATTTCGGCGATGGCTAATCGGCGGCTGATTTTTGATCCTGAACTGGAAATGTCGATACGTAGAGAGCTACATGAAGTGGAAAACTGGCAAAGCTTGAACTCCGATTTTAGAAGATGCCCAGAACATTCACCTCTCCACTCTGAGCAGTAAGACTTGACAGTAGAGGGGGCCTTGGATCAACAAAAATTGGTCAAATTGTGACGAAATAACCGAGTAAGGGATGGGTCTGAACGCGTAGACTTGGCGTCCATTCTCTCCGTGCATCTGGGGGAAAGAATAAAAAATACGCGGGCAAGACAATACGAATTCAGTTTTAACACAAAGTCAAACAAAACAATACAATGGTCAATCTATTTAAGAAAAATCTACAGTTTTTTTTTTGTCCATACGAAGACGTACCGATAAAAACTATATGGGAAATATCGCTTTACTCGTGTAAATAACAAAGAAATCGCCGTTACGGCTGCACTCGATAGGGCGCAAAAAGCCTCTTAGAATAATATCACCCACGTCAAGCGCAATCAAATCGATCACGGCTACAAATTTATTGAAACTTTTAAAATTTTTGTGCGCACACTAAAATCAACTTTATGGCAAAATAGAAATACACGAACAAAAATAAATTCAAGTGCACCGCAACAGTCCGACAGCGGGGAGGCTATCGGCACTCTGTGGCCACGAAAAAACCCCGGGTGGGGAACGTGGGTGCGTCCAGGAATCTATGCAAGGGCGCATCCCTCGATACTTTGCGGGGAACTTACAGACATGGGTACGCCAAATTCAAAAAGCTTGCCAAATAGCGGTATTCATTTACATTAGGTCTATCAAAAAAATATATATAAACTACAAAATAAAACAAATCATTGGGGTTAGGGATGGTGGGAAAGTGAGGCTTGAAGCTCAACGGAGAGTGAACAGAAAAGGGTGGATAACCGTCTCGGATGAGAGACGCGTAACAAAGGAGGTTACGTAACGAAACATATCGTCCGATACCGAAAAGAATATCACTTTCCTTCCTACGTACCTCCTTCCAGAAACTATTTCTTTTCTTAAATCTAACCTCATGATATAAATAAAAATACAAAAATACGACAAAAAGGACAAAAGAAACTGAATTTGGATGCACAATTGACAGGCTGAGCAATAGTAGCCTCGTGTTAGAAACGCCAAGAACGGCGGTCAAACCGTGACCGAATTCACGCGCTATATATGGGAACGAGGTCGAATATAAACTTGAGAACTTTTTGGACAAAAACCATGCATTAATATGTCTTAAGATGATTTGCACGTAAGTGGATTTCCTCATAATACTGAGCGAGTTCGTCCAAAGCTGATAAATGCGACTTATCAGCATGCCCTAAGTGCAAGAGGGTGTCCATGAAGGCGGTTTGGAGGAGATTAGCACGAAAAAAGTGTGCGTAATAAAAATTAAGACTACTGAATTCAAAATAACGTATGTTTTCTTTAGATCAAAAAGAGAGTACCCGTCAACCAAATGGACGTTGATAAAGCCGAAAATAGGCTGAAAACTGACCATGCAACCGCGACAAGTGAGGCATGCTGTCACGTTCTTAACGTCAAAAAGGCCATAAAGGACTAGCTATCTCCGCCAACCAAATGGACGGGAAAACGCATGAAAGAGTATCTGTTCGTTAAATAGCACTGTCAACCACTGGACAGGATGCAACGCAAATCGGCAAAAGCTAAACAGCTGGAGGGTGGTCTGCATCGACAAATTGACGCTGTAAACTTATATCGGGTTTTACAAACCAAAATAGTAAAACGATGGGTCCAGGACGCATGTGAGAAAAAAAATGGATCACCTAAAGTAAATAGCTCAAATATTTACCTGCAATATTGCATATGAAATATTCGGGACTAACGATCGTGTGGGCCTATAGGTCTAATAATTGTTGTAGGCCTATGTAAATAAACGTACGTAGGCCAAGACAAAGTGCGTAGATTAATGACCCTACACAACGGGTAACAATAACCAAGTTTTGGAGCAACAAAAAACCTATATTCCGGGTTCTGGAGAAATCTTGGCAATTAAATCTCAAAGCCAAGGTCATTGAAGGAAAGGCTCTGCGCAAAAACTGAATCCCCGCCCAAAGATGGAGGAAAAGGAAGCTTTCAAAAGCCTCCAATGTGCACGTGAGAATCAGGTGTGAGCCGTCGGGGCAAATGAAAGGCCAAATATGAGAGGAGGGCCATTTGGGAACGACTAGAGTACCACAGGCTTTTGAGATTCAACTGTTTACCACCTTGACTATCAAAGAAACGGGGGGACATAGATAATTATTTTCAAAGCGCCATTTTGACAAAGGCTCTACGCCTGTGGCACCTTTGCACAGAAACCTGCCGTTAAAAGTCAGATGAGTTTTCGAGTTCATGGGAGAAGCGAATCGATCGATTGTATGAGGACCCCATAAGATCAATAACAAAAAAAGAGTGAGAATCGATTGACCAATCGTCAAAATCTCGAAACTTACTGAGTTTGTCCGCTAATTGGTTTTCAATTCTAGGTAACCATTCGGGGATAATAACGAGGTCGTGAGATCTACACAAAGAGAAAATGGATAAATCGATCTGATCATGGGTCGGGTTTAACGCTACACATTTGATGATAAGGGGAACGTTGGAATTATGTTTCCCAGTTAACTTTTGATGACAAAGAAAGCTACTCAAATCGGTAAGAATATCTAAAAACTGCGGAAAGTTCGCGCCAAGTGGAACCTTTTGGAACGTTCGGACCTCGGACCATAAGCCGTGCACGCGCGATTCGGCATAGCCTTCGATATAACGCCGAAGCCCAAATCACTGTCGTCTGAAAAAACCTCATGGAAGGGACCAAACGAAAACGGACGGAAAGCCGTTCAAAGAGGGAAATATTTCTCTTGCCAAAAACGTAATTCGGCGAGTACGGGATCAGGCAAAGATAGATCGGACCACGAAATTCTAGATGTCTATCGTTCGATAGGACGAACCTAGTCATCCAATCTGGCACCGGGCCTAGTCGCGAGGACTGGAAATTATGTGACCACCGAAACTAGCTTAAGATTTGACGGGGAGCAAGTTGCAGAACGCCGAGATGTATTATTGCGAAATAGTGGACCATAACATTGGGGATGCTTGGTTTGGGGAACAAAAACGGAGTAGTGTTGGAATCATCAGAAGGCCTTAGGAATTTAATCGCGGGGAGATCCAAACGCACTTTTGTTTTTTGCGGCACCAAAGCCACTGCGTTGAATGGTAATTCTGACCAAATCGAGATTATCCGCGGCGCGGACTTCGAAGACTGGACACAATAAGACCGTCGTCGATGTACATGAAAGAAATAATACCTCGCGCTCGCCATTACTCTACTAAGGGCCTGGTCAATTTGGTAAAAGATAGCAAGCGCATAACGGCCGAAAGGAGAACTAGTAAGACATATATCTAGTTAACGTTAGCTTTGTGAGACCAAGAAAAACCTAAGAATTTCTGGTGCAGGGGGAAAATGTCGACGTGATGGTAACCGGACTCGAGGTCGAATTAAAAAATAATCCTTGACCTGACTCGAGAACCTGTGCAATGTGGGGTGAAATATTATACTTAAACTTGAACTTTTAACGAAGGTGATTTGGGTGGCGAAGATCCAAGACCAAACGTAATTTCTTTCCCTCGGCTACAGTTTAAAGGATTTGCAACAATATGGGGGCACGAATCAACGCTAATTAACAACGATTACGGATCAGTTTCCGAATGAGCGGATTCAAACACAAGATGACTTAAACTAGATTTGTTATTTTTAGCATGAAAGGCGGTGGGATGAATTCGAACGGAACTTTTTATAACCAAATTCAATGACATCAGTCACAATTGACTAGCTTTCATTCATTCTCCAAATGATAACAAAGGTTTAATTTACCTTTAACGCCGGTGGGTTAAAGTGGGAAATCAAAATTGTGCGAATTCCCCGTCTCTAGGCGCTTCCTGTTGCGCCTGGAAAGGCCCGGTATTCCTGTTAGTTGAGAGACGTCTGACGGCTCTGAGAGACGGACAGTTGGCTCGCACGTGACCGCTGATGCCGCACTGGAAACATACTCTGATGTCGGGTCTATATGGCGCAATGGGGGTTGAAACGGCGAAAATTGCGCCCAGGCAAAACAGGCGAAGCAAAGCAAGGGCGTGGCCTACGCGGAAACTTGGATTGATTTCTTGGACTTCTTGTCGCTCGGCCTTTTTTTGGCTGCTGCGCTTTCGTCTGCCTTTCTTATACGCTTTCTCATTGTCCGAGTCGTCGGCTAAGTCGTCGACAACGATTCCCTTTACGGTGGCCCCACCAAGAGGGACGGTCACCAGCTTGATTAGCTTCTGTCGATGTTTGATAAGGCGGGACGCTTTTCTGCAACTATCGTGGCGGTGCTCTCTCAACAGATTCCAAGGAATTTAGGGCTAGAGTCATCAGATCCGCTAGTTTCTGTGAGTGTTGATGCTGCTCACGATTGCCTTCGCTTTTAAAAACGGGACAAGATTCCGCCGAGGATTGCTTCTTTGAAGCGCTTCAACCTGATTTTGAAGTGAATGACGGCGACCAAAATATCTTGGTTGGAAGCAGGACTTGTGCGTTGTCCTCGTTCATAATTACAGGCGAACGGTCCGGATGGGATGATGAACCTGACTCAACAGCGGATGTGTGAGCCTTGATGCTCAACCGATAGTGAACAGCAAGGTGAGACCGTTCTGCGATGCGAGAAGCGTAACAAGGAGGTTGTAACGAGAACATATCGTCCGATACCGAAAAGAAATATCACTTGTGATGACACTAATAATAAGTTAGGGCGAAAGTTTGTTTTCCTCCTATACGTTTCCTCCAACCCACAGTATTACTTTTATTCCATTTTTGGATACAAGGGATATGACTATTAATTAATTAAATAAATAATAAGAGCTCATTATAGCCTAATGAACTAATTCAATTTCCCTTTGTTGTAGCTCAATAGGTGATGTGTGTGCTTTGTGGTGCAAAGATTATGTAAGCATGCTATTAGGTGACTTAGAACCAAGCCGCTAAGTATCATGCGTAGGCACTTCTGCACCTATAGCAAGACCTCACCTATACTCCCGAAACTTTTTAGCCATTATACTCTACCAATTCTTGTTAGCGATTTCTACAATTCATTTTCGTTCTGTGCTGATTGTCCAATATTGGTCAGAGTAAGCCTGCGAGTGAAATAACCATTTGACGCTCTGTTACATGTGAATGTACAAAACAGACCATCAGGCACATCGTCACAGAGAAGTTGTTATGAGGCTTTTGCCGTTTATTTGTTATGCATAGAAAAAGACGTTTAGTACAAAATTCGGCTTCCACATCTTCATTCAACCCATCGTTATGCATATTATTAAATTAGGCAAATTGGAGAGTTGTAAGACGGGATGTTTTTCACACAACTTGCTATTGACATTCCGTCGACAATTCGCCGGTTAAAAGCTTCCAGGCACATTTTTCACACCCTTTCTGGTCATTTCAGCAAAAAAAAATAAATCAAAAATAAAGGTAGCACCTTCATGGGTTTAGTGTACGCCGTCAATGTCGATGGATGGCGAGAGAGTGTGGTTGCCATGCAAGAATAATAGTCACTATGAGTTACAATATGCTCTCCACCAAGGACGACAGTTCATGGGGTTGACTGTACTGACGCTTGTGTGATCTAGGGTATCATAAATCATACCCGAAAACCAGGGGGTATATTATCTAAATCATTGTAAATGAAAGCTACTGACGGGTGCCAAGGGAATTGACTTTTTACTAGCTTTTACTAGCTGCACAGGAAGTAGGGCCGCTTTTCTGCGCATTATGGCGCTAAACCTCTGTTTTATATACATTATTCACTTGCCATCATTTCTTATTGGTGCAAAATTTGGTTTTTGCCAATTATATATTATGTATCAGTGGAAGGCGAAGATTTTGTCGAATCGCAGACTTGATTGTCGCGCCATCATAGGTATGTTGGTACTTGTTTTGCTAACAATAGACAGAGGAGGACCATAGATATCCATTGGTAAAAAAAAATGGGTGCCCGTAAGATGTTAACAAAGTGGTAGTAGTAGTGGTACTAGTGGTGGTGGTAGTGGTGGTAGTAGTGGTGGTATTAGTGGTAGCAGTATAGTAGTAGTCGTAGTAGCCGTAGTAGCAGCAGTAGCAGCAGCAGTAGCAGCAGTAGCAGCAGTAGCAGCAGTAGTAGCAGCTGCAGCAGCAGTAGCAGCAGTAGCAGCAGTAGCAGCAGTAGCAGCAGCAGTAGCAGCAGTAGTAGCAGCTGCAGCAGCAGTAGCAGCAGCAGTAGCAGCAGCAGTAGCAGCAGTAGCAGCAGCAGCAGTATCAGCAGCAGCAGGAAGCAGCAACAGCAGAAGCAATAGTAGTAATAGTGGTAGTGGTAGTAGTACCTAGTAGTCTGTATTTACATATAGTAATGGTAAGTATAAGAGTGCTTATTATATAACAAATCTTACAGGATTACAGGTGTAATCTTCGGTTAGAATACATACCACCGTCATCATTTGGATAAAAGTAGTCACGAGCCGATTGTGCTTTAATGTTGCCGAAATATACTATTAAGATGCCCAACAAATGAACGAGCCATTTTATCCCTGAAATACGCGGCATGGTAGACGTTTTGCGCACCTGTAGCTTTCCATGTATAGGCAGATCTGCTTAAAATATATATGTTCATTTGCCGTGACCTTGGCTACAAACAAACTCACCGTATATCTCTGTGTTTATTTGAAAATATGACAATAGTAAGCAGGTAAATGAAGCGGAACAATTTAGCAGACAGAACCAATTTGAAAGTATTTCTATTTCAATTACGTTCCATAATTTGGTCATTTTCAGAGAGATGTATTGAAAAGACGATCAAATTGACGTTCGATACCTGATGATATCTAATTATGTGGCTTTATACTGTACTAGTATAAAGCCATATAATTATTATCCCGCGCTGTTTGCTTATGGTATTTTACTTTATTTCTTTCCCATTTTTCATCTTCTTTTTTATGGTTTTATCTAGATAGTCCCTTTTTCTGATTGTTTTTCATTCAGTAAGTTATTTTCGTTCTTCTTTTTTTCTTCTTTTCTACTCTTCTTTCTCTTCTTCTTTTCATTTTTTTTATTTCCCAGTTTCTTCTCTTCCATTATGTTCCTTCTTTTCATTTTTCTTTCAAATATGTTTTTCTTGTGTTTATCTTTCGTTCTTTTCGTTTTTCTTTCATGTTTCTCATTTGCTCTTTTCGTTGCTACTTTTAATTTCTTCATGTTCTTTAATTGCTACTTTTCATTAATTCTTCTTTTCGTCTTTCTTTCTTCTCTGCAATTAGTAATGGCATAAAAAAACAAAAGCAAAAAATAAAAAAGGAGCAACAACAACGACAACAACGTTGAGTTTGACGACATTGCACTTCGATAATGGTTAGCAATTAGTACAAGAACGAGTGTTTTGTCAAAATCACAATGCAATCACAAAATTTCTGATTCATTACACTTTCACACACTACTTGCTGTTTTGTCCTATGTATCGTGTTTGTCTAAGTCAATTGGTATTGATATCACGCAGTATCTTCGTTATAATAATACGTGAAATGTGAGTTTGCAGTTTTGTCAAATGAATCTTATGATTTTCCAAAGTCAGAAGACTTTGGGCTATATTAAACTGACATGCAGAGATCAGGTGGTAATCAGGTGATCAGGTGTTAACCCTCGTCCAACCAAGGGTGTTTTACTACTATGTTCATGACCGGGGGGTACCACCACCCCCTAATTTTCTTCGAAATTAAGGGGCAAACATCATCTTGTTTGGTATCAGTGTGTAGCTACAAATGTCCTTTTTTTCAAATAAAGTACAAACATATCAAGTTTTAACAATATGACGTCATAACTAAGAGTTTATTTATATCGCGATGTGTAAGGAAATCTTAGAAATCAAGGGATTTTCTACCATTTTCGCCATTCATGCAAGCAATATTGGTATTTATTTGGCAATGAAGGGTGCCAAAGTAAGCATACACATGTTATTACTCTAAAAATAAGAAATATTGTCAAATATTGTCAGTATTTGCTTACAGTAGCGTAATACGTAAAAAAGGTAATTTTTTTTGGCATTTTACACAGTAAAGTATAGACGGCACGCGCTTGCCCTCCCTGAAAGGTGGTACCAGCATCCATTGTTCCCACTAAATTTACCACAAAGGATGCACTACAATTACATAAAAGCCTTAATCACCTATTTGTAAAATTCCAAAGGATTACAAGATTCCGTTTTAATTTTACTAATCTGTACGTTTCTGTTCCCGAAGTGCACAACATGTTGGTCGCAGCGTGGCTCGAATCCACAACCTTCGGAAACTCAAATCGGTCGTTGTTTCCACTGGATCACACGTACCCTTGTATTAAAAAATGAGGGCGCCCTTCCCACAACTTCCCACCAAAATCTCTTAGTGTTCCTTTAAGTAACCTTTACACCGTCCTACCTATTTATAATATCACAAGACCCTTTTTGATATCAATACCAATGCAATCTGTTTACCCATTCCATATAAAACTGATCAAACTAACGGCGCCTATAGTTTCATTGTGAAAGGATAGAGTGAAAATATGTCAACTTGCTACAGGTATATAAACTTGGCATACTGGTGCATAACAGAAGTTGTAATTAACGTCTAATTCCGTTCAGCTTGTTAAACGAAGGTTAGTATTTTGGGTTTTTTTTTCTGTTGTATATTTCCAGGATTATTTAATATTTAAGAAAGAACCGTGAAGCGTAATGTAGGTCCACTCAGAGATATCACGGAACTATTGGCAACGTTTCAAAGGGCAATATCTTTATTTGTTTTGTCCCAATGGTAGCTGAATTCAGCTAATGAAACGCGTAAAGCCTATTGAATGCATATGGTACAACAATATTACATCATTTCAGATTTTTGTACGTTGATTATTTTCAGCTTTGTTGGTTTGGAGAGGAGAATATTTCACCTAGACACCATAATGGCGTATCCATATCCTGGAATGCCTCAGCCGGGTGGTCCACATCATCACCACCATCCCCCTCCTCATGTACCACCACCGACACACAAAGAGGTATGTGTTCACATAATCACGTTACGCACTATTTTACCATATCAACGGCGACCCCCCCCAAAAAAAAACACATTGAAATAAAACAAACGAAACTCAATTTAAAAAAAGGTCATAACCTATTATAATATACGAATATGTGGTGAAACAAATTTAGCGTTAGGCAACGAAACGGTCACAAAATGTTCTGCAGTCTGAAGGAACCTTTTAAGAAGATTCGGTTGGTAAGCATTTTATATTTTTTATTTATTATTTTTTTTATTTTTATTTATTTATTAATTGATTTATTAATTGCAAACGACCGTAAAAATCATCAACATCTGTAATAAAAATATCATCCGATGACTACAGGCTTGTGCTATAAAAAGAAGAACTCAGAGCAATAAGCAATAATGGAGAAATATCTCAAAACAAATCTTTGCCTGCTTTTTTTTCTCTTTAATACAGGTTTATGCATTAAAATTTTCATCAAATTTGATTTTAAATGCAAAAAAGAGGAAAAATTGCTAAAACGGTTGACGAAAAATCAACATTTGCATGTAAAAACAAGCTAATTAGGGTCGAGGATCCTCGAAATCAAATTGTAAAAATCAAATCCTTATCCAAGAACATGTTGATCATCTACAGCCTTACCGTTTTGAGGGAGTTTCAGTTCATTACAAAAGAAACCGTTAACGGTATCAAAATTTCAACATCGAAAACATTGAGGGCGCGTGTCATATGACAGAAAGGAAGATCCGGCAGAAGGAAAATCCAAAGGTGCACTCGCTGGGAATCAAACTTGAGTTTCTTGCATACGCGGCAAGCACAATTACCTATACCCCTCGAGTAGCTTCGAGTCCACAACGACTTGATTTTGGTAAATTTGTATTTATCGGGATTACCAGTCCTGATATCACTTGGTTATGATCATAGGTACATTTCTAATTATTTCATTTGCACAATAATTTATACTTGAAGGTAATATTTAGAAATTTGTGTCAAGTATTTTTTGAAGATAAGCAAAAAGAAATGTGTCCATACTCAACTTTACGGTCATGCTATAACATGGACCATATCCACCCGACTATAAACATGTAGATTATCTTACTTGTATTAGGGGGGTGTTATTTTGTAAATTTTGACTTTTTAATGTGAGGCCCCCTCAAAATATGGTATCCCCAATACAAATCAAGAATATAAAAAAAAATTTTAAAAAGTTGCATAACCCCCCTGTATATGGCCCTTGAAAATTTTACAAGGTTTCCGAATTTGACAGGTTTCATGTAGCAGATGACATTATTGGCATTCTTAAGTACAGAAATGCCTTTATATGAAGCAATTTACCCATGTAATTTGATTATGTAGGTGTCTAAGCAGTGTTTAGGCTAATTATGTATAATTTAATTTGTTGATTAGTCAAATATTATTGATTAAATTAATAACCAATAAATGTACATGACAAATACAAATTTAACTTTAAAAAAAGAAAAAACCTAAAAAATTAATTTTAAATTAATTGGTTTCGTTCTGGGTCACGTATTGACCAGTTGACACTTTTCATAATGTTCGTCGTATTTCCTCACATTTCAGATGTCAATAAGATTTCAGATTTTCAATATCTATAGTCATCTTTTATGTATGAAAAAATAATTGTAAGTAGCATGCCTGGATGTTGCAAATATAGGTTGTCTTTCTTTCGAGTTGACTTGCAATTCTTTCATTTAAAAAGACGTCAAATACCATAATCGAATATCGGAATTACCTTTAGTGTCAGAAGGAGTCTTGTAGGTAGGGAAAATATTGGGCCATTAAATGCTAGTTATCCTTTCGGATTATTGATCCTGAAACATTGTGGTGTATGTACAGTCAGATTGTTTCTATCAGAACTGACGCGAGTTACCCCCCACTTTCCCCATAGATGGTCGGCATCCACAACACGATTTGACAGATATTTTTTATGTTGTATCCTTTCGTGTTGAAACAAATTGAATGGGTGTAACTAAGCAGTAGTGACATCACCACTGTAAAACTGATGATATGTTATAGGATAAGGCATGAGTGGGGTGCATTCGGGGATATAATGAATGCATCCTTGACCATTAATCCTTCCCATATGCTTAGCGGGGCCACTGTGAGCACAGGCGCTTTAGCGCGAGTGCTCACAGTGGCCCGCTATCCATATAGTCTTATTAATCGTCCAAGCATGCAATTATTTCCGTAAGCACTCCACTCATGCCATGCTGTTGTAGTTAGAGGCGCCTTAATCCTTAGAGATTAGTTCAACACTCACTGTAATATCCTCTGGGGTACAGGACACAGATCCCCAGATGGATGGGGTACGGCGTAACCCACACGGACGCACATGAGATGGGAGAGGTTTTCCAAATAGAGGGAAAGTCTCTTCGATCTTCTTTGTGCTTGACCAATGCTAGTGTGGGTGCCAGCTGTTGATGTGACTCTATCTATTATCTTTTGACTAATAGAGTGAATTATTATTTTTTTTTGTTGGATTTCAATTGTTGGAGGCCTCTGTTTGTCATAACATCTGATTACCATACTCCCTAACATCCTGACTATTGGCAGCAGCAATACTCAGTATTGATTATGTCAGCCACAATCAAATATGGAACAAACCAACAGCTTTAGTTTCTTACTCTACTGCGGAATGGGAGAGAAGTGGACTCACCCTTCTATCGTCCGTGAAGCCACGAACAAATAAACATGAAGAGACAAGATAAGAAAAAGACATGCCAGATGGGAGGTCGCCTGGCTAAACAAGCTCCCCGCACTTCCTCGAATACCCCGACAGGAAGAGTGTGTATACCCAATCAAAATCGTGAAAGAGACCAACCCTAACAGATATGATCCTCAGCTTATGACGCTACACAACCAAAGTCATCTCTTGGAAAGTGTATAGCTGATCCACCTGTCGATCGAAATGAAGGGATGTTCTGAAATTGAGTAGTGCCAAACAACAGTGAACATCGTACCTGGAATGTTTAGATCCTCCTGGGTTCCAGACAGAGTGACCTTCTTGTAAAAGAGATGCAAAGATTGAAATGGGATGTAGTTTGGTCTGGCAGATTTGCGATGGAAAGACCAAGGAGTTATGATCTTGATGAGGGGTGTAAATCATCTTCTCTGGAGCCAGCAAACGGGGACAGACCGTGTAGGATTTCTTTTTGAGTGAAACGGCATACCAGTCCCATACTTAGCTTTGATCCAATTAGTGAACGCATCATCTCCATCAATGCAGATGTCAAGGCCCTAATATCAGATCTTCCAAGTATTTTGCGCCAACATCTTTGCATCCTGATGATGTAGTTGAACACTTCTATCCACCTCCAAAGCAAA